>NW_020869982.1:619699-622199 GCF_003789085.1 Penaeus vannamei
ACATATGCATGTGCTTGTGTGTGTATGTATGCATGTGCTTGTGCGTATATGTATGCATGTGCTTGTGCATGTATGTATGCATGTGCTTGTGCGTGTATGTATAGATGTGCTTGGGCGTGTATGCATATGTGCGCATGCATGTATATGCATGCTTGCTCTCATACGCAACTGCATCTTTGTATTTTTTCATGTCAGTATGATGTCCTATCACATCACAAACTATCCCTCACCACTGTGCTTTTGATCCTGCTCTAAGGTTGTGAACGCCAAACAGTATTTGCACCTCATTCCCTTAAGAATTCTTTTGTACCATAGCAAAAAGCATAGAGAGCTGGGTAATTTGACTCTGCACACACCCTGCACATGGTATAGAATAGCTACTGGGGTTCCAGTCACGAGAGGGTAAACACATGCATGCAAACTAATTTTGTTAATCATGCAGATCAAAACCCGGACATTTTTATTTAAAAACAGGAAATACAAGAAAATCATCTATCCATTCATATTTAAAAAACAGAATTACAAGAAAATAACCTACATCCCTACATTGCTAATAATACATATAAAAAATACAAGATATTTTAACAGCCCTGTTTTGAAGAGGGAGAAAAAATTAAAAAGTTTAAAATTAGTTCCAAATCATATCAGTGTCCTGAATGTTGCTTAAGATGCTTTGATTACTTGCTTGACCTTTTGTATTCTGAAATATGATTAGGAAAAATCATGCACTTCATATAAGCATGCATACATACAGATGTATATATTTATATAAATAAATACTTGTGCATCCTGGCACATATTCATAAATACCTGTGCATCTATGCACACATTCAAATGCACACATAAAAATACAGATACACAGCCATACACACAACATACAGACAGATACACATACAAAAAGTGCAAGGTGCATTCCATGTAAAAAAAAATGGAGGAGTACATTGTTACACTTGAAAAGACAAAGTAGAAATAATTTTGCACAGCAACACCATTCACAGCATAACAAGATGAGAAAGAGTCAGTAACCACAAATGCACAGAGCAACAAGGTCTGGTTGTTTACCCGTCCAAGGTGCAGAGCGGGTTTTTCTCTCCACTCGGGTACTCCGTGAGCGTCACACCTGCAAGGGACACCAAATGCTCTCTAGGCTACATCATTGCATCTCACTCATTAAAGACTCCCCAAACAAAGCAAGCAAAAATAGATTTACAGAACTTTCTCAAAGTTTAATAAGTTGAAGCAAAAACAGTGAAGTAGGGAACAGGGGAAGCAAAAATATGATTAGCAGGTTGGAATGCTACTTCTTACTTTTGTGACATGAAACATAAACCAGGTTTCAGTAAGTGATAAAGTGCTACCTGACTCTGGCTATCATAACCATGTACTATTACATTATACTGAAGAAGACTGAAGCACAAAACACTTTCAAAATTAGCCAGATCTCAAGAAGAATCTCATACACAGAAGAAACAGTCACTAGATCTACATATTCTACAATTCTACAATATAATCCCTATGAGATATGTAACATACAACCATATCAGTAATGAACCTAAAATAAATGCAAACCTGGAAAAAAAAAATCTATTGGGCATTAGATGCATGTGTCATCTTTCTGTTTATATTGCTTAGTCTCTTGCAAATCCTCTGTACCTGTGACGTTGCAAGAACCACTACTGTTATGCTGCAGCTGGCAGTCCATAATTGATGAAATTATATTTTATAACACTTGATTCGAATTGTAAATGTTATATCTTATGACCTATAGACCTATTCTATTTTACAAAAGGATCATTATCATTACTGCTACTGCTGTTGCCAAATTCATCAAGATTATGTCAGTGTCATTGTTGTTGTTATTGCTATTTATATTTTGACATTCTTATGCATTGTTAGTATCATAATCAGTAACACAATTTTACAAATAATTTATGGATGTAATGATGACACATATACAACTAGTGATGATAACTTCCTAGTGATAACACCTATAATGATAATCATGATAATAATGATAATGATAATAGTAATAATGATGAGAATAACTAAGATAAAAATGACAATAACAATGATAATAGTTATAGCAATAATGATGACAATAACAGTGATGATCAATGATTGATGATTGATGGATGATGATGATGATGATGATGATGATGATGATGATGATGATGATGATTGATGGATGATGATGATGATTGATTGATGGATGATGATGATGATGATGATGATGATGATGATGATGATGATTGATGGATTGATGATGATGATTGATTGATGATGTGATGATGATGTGATGATGATGATGATGATGATGATGATGCTGATGATGATGATGATGATGATGATAATGATGATGATGATGATTGATGGATGATGATGATGATAATGATGATGATGATTGATGGATAATGATGATGATGATAATGATGATGATGATTGATGGATGATGATGATGATGATGATGATGATGATGATGATGATGATGATGATGATGATG
>NW_020869982.1:627199-629699 GCF_003789085.1 Penaeus vannamei
ATGTTTGCAGCAGCATTGGGTTAAGAAAAAAACAAAACACAAATAATAAATCATAAAAAACAACTGTTCTACTGCAACTGCAAATCAAGCTAGCACTGGCAATGCAAAATAAGCTGAAGAGAAATTAATGTTATACTTTTTTCATATTCATCTAATCAGCAATTACTGAGTTTTTCATGCCCACTTCAGGATAACTCAAAAGGCTCTATGTCAAAAAAGTACAATCAAGTATTTAACAATAATGCACATGGACATTCAATTATCTCAAAACCTATTTCTTTAATATCCAACAAAAAGCACCAAGGTAGGCTCATATCAGCTTTCACCCTACATGGGACAATCCCAACAAATCCTAAATGATATACTTGCAGTTGAGTACCAAATTTACCAAACAAGAAATTAAAATTTATAATAATTTCCTTTTTACCTGGTGTAACAGAACGACTGTGGCTGGGGCTTCTTGTGACACTACTATCACGAGATGGCAATTGGAGAACCCCTCTAGATCCCCAAGATGTGGAGCCACAGCCAATGGTCCCACTCCAGTCTCCCTGAAGGCCATAAAAGTCGTTCATGGAGTCCGCTTCACTCATGTTGCTGACATCATGCTCACTTGCCTCTGGGACTGACCACCTTCTATTGGCAATCAGACTAAAGGGCCCCAGGCTAGAGCTCCTCTCCCAGCCCTCTGTGCTTGGCCCACCCATGGACCATCGTCGGGAAATGGCGTCGGTGTGCCAGCCTGCGCCGCCTCCCCCATTCATGTGTGAAAAGAGCCCATAGCATGAGCCGGGTGACAGTGTGTTACTACTGTTCATGCTAAGACTAAGACTAGAGGCATAATTGGAGTTAGAGTTGTAACTGGTATTGTTAGGAACGCCAACTGCGCTGCCCGGGTTGGACCAGCCAGGGGCAGCAGGGGAGTGGCGGGAGTGACCTCCTGAGGGGTGGCGGCTGCGGGGCTTATCTTCCTTCCCTGGGCTCTCCAACAGTGGCACAGGCTGGACACCCTTTAGACCTGGTGGCAATGAAGGAGGTGGTGGTGGCTGTGAACCAGAAGGCGGCCAAGAAGGCTGGCCCGCCACTTGCGGCACATACTGACTAGACACCGGCAGCTGCTGTGGCTCCCCGACCTGACCAGGCAGTGGGCCCTGGCAAGTTTTGCCCCCCATGGGCAGCCCCATAGGAGCCTGCGATGATATCCCCTGTGAGGGCACTCCCTGAGATGGCAGGCCCTGTGATGTCATGCTCTGGCAACCATAGCTCTGGCTGTCATCCCGCAGAGCCTGTAGAATGGCAGTGAAGCGTTCAATTACCACAGCTGAGAACTGGTACTGCAGACCCAGGAAGGCAGACAGCATTGCCTGAGCAACCTGGAAGATTAAGGAGAATGTGACATACACTTATCTTTTTATTTTCTCATAAACCAAGACATAAAAAAACATCTAGACAGTAACTCAAGTCATTTTGTATTAAAAAAAAAAAAAAAAAAAAAATCTGAAGACTATAGATATACCTTATACAGGTCCCATATGTTCATAAGCATTTCCTTTCACCTTATATTGCCTATTTTTCCTATTTTTCCTCTGATCTCACAACTGTTTCCACTCTCTCTTACTCCCTTTCTTTATCCTTTCCCCACAATTTTTTTCAATTTCTCCTTCTATTCTTACCCGACTTATCTCCTGCCGGCGGATAGTGTCAGACATATCTTGCCGTGACTGCACTTCCTGGAG
This sequence comes from Penaeus vannamei, assembly GCF_003789085.1. NCBI lineage: Eukaryota > Metazoa > Arthropoda > Malacostraca > Decapoda > Penaeidae > Penaeus > Penaeus vannamei. Next base: position 628,936 of record NW_020869982.1, read on the forward strand.
TAGAACCAGCATCTGTGTTTTGACTGCTGCACTGGCCACACCCACAGCTCGAGCAACTCCCTCCCATGCATCGGCAGCTTCCCTAACAGGTTGTGTTGTCATCCCTGGGACTGAGTAAGGATCAACAAAACCTGCCTCCGTGCACACTTGCGCCAAGCACTGGGATAGGCGGCAGGCTGTGCCACAAACAGTGTTTAGTGACTGAAATTAAAAAATATATATATATTTAATAATGTTATCTTTCTTCTTCCCTTTCTTTTTGTATTAGCTAAATATTTACCAATTCACTAATACTTAAATCATATATATAGAAAATATATAACATCTCAATTCTTTTGGAAGACAAAAAAAAATTTCATATCTGTGAAATTCCCCACAAAGACTAATTACCTAAAGAGTCAAAAAACTAAAATACCTGTATGTAGGCAGAGAGACACATAGAGCAGTCATGTAGATCCTGTGATGCAGGGTTTGGTGACTTCTCTCTGCTGCTTGGGTGTGAGGGCGAGAGAGGGAGGCTGCTCACTAAGCTTGGAGATCTTTCACGTGGAGATCTGGTGAATAAGCTCCTTTATATATTTTTTTATCTTATATTATTTTTCGAAGGGTGGGCAATAGGAGGATAGTAAAGCTAGAAGCTATTAGCTTTCTATATAAAATCAAATATCATATACGCACAACAATACATGATCAGTAAGTAATATCTGCATTACAAAATTAACTACAGAGACTATGAATGTTACACACCCAAATCGATCCTTCAC
>NW_020869982.1:639699-642199 GCF_003789085.1 Penaeus vannamei
TATAAACTTCCTTACCCGGGGCCACAATGACCTTAGATGAGTTTTTTTTCAGTAAATAAATCAATCTATAACTGAACTATACCTGAGCCTGTTGCGACAATGCGGAAATTGAACGGCTCACTGTGAAGTGTAGCACCACAGTGAACCAATTTTATGTCTCTTGGGAGTGTTAAAATCATTATGAGGCAGACAAGGCATTATGTTTCATGAAACATTAAGCGTAAAACTGCGAAATCACAGCAAATAGTTGCGAGAAATGGACTGCAATATTACCATAAAATGTGCAAAGTTCACTTTTTCTAATTATTCATAAAAAAGTTAATACAATAAACAAATACAATTATCAAAAACAGAAAAACATAAATGGACACAGAATCAATCAGTAACACTGATCAAACAGGTCAACATAAATCGTAGGTCACATTTCAACATCAAAGAAATAAAAACTAAAACGACGTCGTCACGACCGACTAAAATGGACGATTCAAACAGTTTTACGCCAGGCAGAACCTTGATTCTGCTTTCGTCTAGATCAGGCGTCCAAGGAAACAACAAACAGGTCCAGGGAAAAAAAATACTCGACAAGTAGATAGGGTGGGGGAGACTGGTGAGGAAGGTCTTAAAAAGAAATGACAAACAAGATGAAAGAAGGGAGGCGGTGACTTTTACGTGTCTGTATTTTGCCGGTAATTTTACAGAATACCTTCGCCTAACCGATCGCGACAATTTTGGTGTCGATAGATTAATCACGCTCTCTAATATCCAAATATGATTATATCGCGGAAACTCCAACATTATTGACAATTTTTGCCCCACTTGCAATTGTGTTAAACTATGAATAATATACACAGAATGAGTCACTATTGTCTAATGCCATAGTGGAAATCAAAATCCTCCACATTTTCATGGCAGGGAGCGCCCGATGCCGTCTGTCCGACGGTCTCTCCTACCGTATGGAAGTGGTGTATTCGGTCTTCCATTGCGGGGGTTGGGGCAAGGTCTATATAAGTACTTATATAGACCTTGGGTTGAGGGGCGGCAGCCGCCCAGGATGGGAGGCGCAATGGGCTTCAGCCCCCTGCATTAGACAATTTAGCGATCGATCCTGTGTTTATTATTCATATTTCATCACGCAGTTTCCCTGATCCCTTTCATGTCCTCCCCTGTTATCGGGAGTATGTAATGTGGAGGCTTGATAGCGGGTGGACATGATTCCTCCGTATGTGTACTTTAGGGTGAGAGAAATCCATCGCTGCCCAAATTATTGCGATCGGTTATCCGAAGGTATTGTGTAAAATTACCATTCTGCAAGGCCGTCCCAAGAAACCATTGTGGTTGTTTGGTTGAAGGGCGTGGGGGATAACCATTTTACTGGGAACCAAAAGCACCAAAGTGGCTTGGAACTTTCGTGTTGCTGGTGGTATGGCAGTGGTCGAGGTGGTAAGAGGGAATTATTCCATAAATGTTACATAGATTTATGGTTAGAGTTGTTCACATGTCTTCTTATGTACGTTTACATGTGTTAATAATCGTTCTTTTCACCTCATGCCTCTCCTGTAATGCAGGAGCTTATTCCTAGTTTCCCCCCTTATTCGGACGTACTACCCATTTTCTTTCGCATGTTATATCTTGTGTCTTTCCGTTTCTTAAAATCAGATACGTCATTTCATAATATCATTGGGATGTGTAAAATGTTTTGCCCTGCTGAGACAGATCTGCACCGCCAATTATTTTACTAAATCGTTTTAAATATTCTCATATTTATGACCAATTTGTGTATTCTTATATAAATATAGACAGAAAATCATAGTTATTAAAAATTTTGTTTTGATATATGACGTTTTACTGCCCTGCCCTGCAGTTTTTCCCCGTAAAGTGTGTTTCTTTCACGATTGGGGTGTTACCTCCCCCCCCCCAAAAAAAAAAACGTCCCTGCTTATCTTTTTTAGAATACGTGCTCCTCTTCAAACATGCCATGGCAGTTCAACAAGATATATCCGTATCAAGATGATGAAGCTTGTTAATGATGCGTCGAGTTAACATCTCAATAGACCTAATTTACATTAGGTTCCTTAGTTTTCTTAGACTTGAGTGACTGGTGACTGGTGTTGCCATGGCACGTAAGGATTTAAATTCAATATTTACATTTCCACCAATAATTTCCTAGTCAAGGTTAAGGGCGAAGGAATCATTAAAGTCACAGCAACTTCAGCTTGCTGAAGTTTACTGTGTTGTTGTGTATAAAGGCCGTGTCACACTAGCACTTTTTCCGTCATTTTTTGACAATTTTATTTAACATAAATACATTCTCGAATATAACTCTTGATTTGAGTATGCTTGGCTGAAAAAGTTGACGTTAAGATTTTCAGACGGAAACGATCATTATCGTCTGACTAGACAATTCGCTCAAAAATGGACAAAATTTCAGAAAATTGCCAAAAAATTGACGGAAAAAGTGCGTGTGACAGCACCTTATGTTGGCCACATTTACTGCTGATTC
>NW_020869982.1:674699-677199 GCF_003789085.1 Penaeus vannamei
GGGTTCATACTCGATGAGTCCTTATTTTTCTGTCATTTGTCCCAAAGTTGAGCCAATTTCATAGTATAATGGAGGGTATGTGATTTGGAATTAATGTCACGTCAGTTCCTTTATCCCACAGAGGTAATTTACAAATTCTTTCAGTATATTTAGCATATTCAGCTGTGAGACAATGAACTTTTACAGTAGGGATTGAAGCTGTGATGATAATAATTAAACCCGTCTTTGTGATCAGTATCATATTAGTAATATTAATCATATCAATAATCATAATACAGATAATAAAACAAATAATAGTATTTATATTATGAATAACATAACTCCTACTAGTAAAAACAAAATGAAAACAAAATAAATTGCAACTAAAAATAAAAAGTAAACAATAAGACCAATAATTTCTGTAACAAAGATTAATTAAAGATAAAAAGAGTTAAAACTTTACTCTTATTGTGATTAATATGAAGTACTTTTGTCAAGAAAAACCTACTTCACAGTATCAATTTGTGAAGAAAATGTAAACTACTATTTGCGAAGAATGAAACAGATCGAAAGATAGTTCAATTAGTGAATTGGTAAAAGTGAATACATAAAGAATATCATTATGCTGCGCTGTTGTACTTAATACAAGTTTCTGTCTATTTTCTTCTTTGAAATTAAGAACTGGTTTTATTGAATTTTCTTACTTAAATTCTGATGGTGATGAGAATGTTGCAAATTGACAGAGAAGAAAGTGAGGAACAAATGAGGAAATAATGTATGCAATTCTTAGCTATCTCTTCAACACCATTTATTTTTCAATCCCAGACACACCATAAAAGGCACTGTAATTCCAGGACAAGACGAGCTTATTCTTGTAATAATATGAAAGAATACACAAAATAATAAAAGACTTTGTCCAAGGACTTCTGTGGAAATAACAACAATACTGAAGGTTTTCAACAAAGTAAACAGATTGTCTTCAATACACTTCTAACTCAACCATATTAACCATTTCTCACTTTAAATGTCTTTAAGGAGGAAATTCTGACCTCATGAGAAACGCAGAGATGGCAAATAAAGAGAAAGGGAATTAGTAAGAAAAATTATGTCAATGTATGAACTTGTAAAAAAAAGATTGTATGATCGTCTGCCACTGGTGTATCTTACTCATTATCTTTAATTCCCTTAAAAGTCCTGAAAAGGGAGAAAACTAGAACGAGAACAGTGTCACACGAGAGAGGAAGAAGCACCTTTTTTGATAGTGTGATTTTGGAAAAATGAAAATGAGATAGAATCCTTAACAACAAACTTTAACAAACGCTTATTGGAGACAGCCATTCAAGGGCGTCTGTCTTTTCAGCATTTTGTGGACTCCTTGGATTATCCTCCGTTCTCTCCTTGGCCTTATTTATTCCCATTGACACCACGGCTCAAGCTTGTCACGAGAGAAGAGCATGAGATAAGCCAACACTCGGTAATTTGTTTTCTGCTTAGATGCGAGATCGCCCTGCCATTGGGTGGGGGGAAAATACGCGGTCAGGGGCAGAGGCGGGGAAAAGTGGCTCGCGCGGGGGAAAACGTGTCTGCAGTCGCCTTTCTTCTGCAGATTTTGGGTTTTTTTTGGGGGTGGGAGGGCAGGTTTGTTTATATTTTATTAAGGTTATTTTTTAGGAAGGCTGGTTAGTTTCTTTTGGGAGAGTTTAGTGTTGTATCTATTTTTCATCTTTTTATATAGGCTATGTCTAATGCCATGGGGAATAATGGACTGCATGTTTTAATTGTTCGTGCGGGATAAGTGCATAACAGAAAGAAATCGCTTATGGGAAAACTACTGACTCAATGAGATAACATTTTAATGGATAATTCCGTAGGTGCTAATTTCCCTTTAGTTTAATACCTGTGAATTTGGTTCCTTGCATTATCTGCTCGATCGATCAGTTTAGGATCATTGACAGCAATAAACACTTCAGAATCAACTGTAGCACAAACGAATCCATTATCGCACCTAAATATCAAGTCGATTACTATCACCATAAAGCAAATATTAATCAGCAATTAAAAAAAAATCTAGAGATGCAAAGTCGTCAAGATAACATTCTAGGGAATATTTTTGTTACTAGGGAATTTCTGCGTGAGATCTAGGGGAAAATCTCGCAAATATCCATCATCACTGCCAACATATTTTTTTTTTTCTTTTTATAATTCACTCAAGATGTACACCCCTTACATAAACCACAATGCAGACCATTTTGCCAACACGAAACCACAACGCACAAACAAACAAACATAAAGATAAATAAACAAGGCTCGTGGTAAAGAGAGGGCGAGCAACCGGAAGAAAACGGAGGCTACATGGATGCTGTAGAAGGGAAGCATTAATAATAAGGGATTGCATGCACCGTCCCTTTGTCAAGGTGACGCGCAGTGAATGGGTGCTGCTTCTCTCCTTTTCCTTTTCCCGTGATCGCACACGTGTCTGTTGGGAATTGTTATCTTAAAGACATATATACCGTACGGCAGA
>NW_020869982.1:678534-681034 GCF_003789085.1 Penaeus vannamei
TGTATGTATGTATATATATAAACTTATATCCATATTCATATATATTCACACACACAAATAGATAAATAAAGTTGTAGATCATCCATTTGTGTATGTTTCCTCCATTATTTTGCCAATATCCTTTTCTGACACCTGTATTTCATGTTATAACTGAAATACTTGGGGAAGTATTTAGTAAATATTGTTTATGAATAAGTAAAATAAAATAATTGCATAAATCAACTCGTCATACGTAGACGTTATTTTAGATTCATTAATGGAATTCATGAAGTTAGATAAGTATTTTAATGAGATTTACAGTGCATGAAATGGTAAAAAGATGGTAAATATAATAGGAGAATAATTCAAGACTGATACAGGGTCATTAAAGTATCAGTATTAAGACTAGACTATGTACGTACTCTACATTTCTAGAAGACGAGTTGATCATTACTGACCACTACTTCAACTATGTAACGAACATTTCGTTATTACATTTTAACAATGATGTAATTCTGGGAAAGATGTATTTTGGAACTTGAGATGAGTATATCATACCGGAATTACTAATGATTCCCTTTCAGTCGTGCCTTCTCTGTGTTTGTCCTAATGAACTGCTTAGGTTATGTTTTAAAGCATCATTTTTTTTTCCCTTTGTCCCCGGATTCGCTAATGACTCCGAGGCGGTAATTTCTGCATCACTCATTTCGTTGTTATAACAACCTGCGCGCCAATCCTTCGTTCGTTCTGAAACAGGGTGGCCTTTCCTCGCACGCACTCTCGCTGCATGACTCCTTTTCATGGTTTCCATCCCTACTCGCCTCCGGTGGAATACTCTTACTGGCGACGGATTTCGTCACCGATCTGCCGTCAGCCTCGTGAACTGAGAAAATACTCTTATATTCTTGTCTGCATCATCTTTCCTTCTCTCCCCACCATCGCCAGCGGCCACCGGAATATATGTTCGCTCCACAGGGAGTCTGGATGTGATCTTAACGTTGGAAGGAAGCTCCTCGACTCCATGAAGCTTATCAGTTCGATTTTGATTATCCTTGCTTAAAGACGTCTCGAATTGACGTTTTGATTGAGTCAGTGTTATTTCCATAGATTTCAGAGTGATTGCAGACCTGTTCTTGAATACCTTGAAAAGACTCCGGTCGCTGCTTCTGGCCGACTTCTATACTTTTTCCCGACGGTGTGTTCCTTAGTTGAACGATTCTGTGGCAGAGAGGAACAACATTAGCTAAGCACATTAATTATGTTTACGGACATAAAATAGAACAGGAGCGTGCTTTTGGCTTGATTACGACACGGGCAGTAAAGGCTTTGGGACGTAATGAAACTCACATGAAAATGGTAGTGAACGAGGATTTTCATAGAGACCCATTGCGTCAGCAAAAGATTACAATCAGTTCACTACTGTGCATAAAGGATAACATTACCTTGAGGTTTCCTGGCATAAACTAATGAACTTTCTGGACAGTTTCATACCAGTACTCACATAAATATGATTATAATAAGCACGTTGAGGGAGGCCCCGAAGAAGAACTGGGCGGCTGGCAAGGTGTCGACTGTCGTGTAGTAAATGGGGGAATAGGCGGCGTAGGCGACCATGGGCATCAGGCCGTTCGTGGCGGCCATGACGGCGCTGATGCGACCTGGTTGCATAACATTTACCGTCATACAAAATTATTTAACAAGTATTGATGTAAGCCGTTATTAGAGTGATCACATGCTGCAAAACTCTTTTATAGCATCTGCAAGTACAGTATCATGATATACAAACCTAACCTAACCTTTTTCCTCTTTGCTAACAAGTTTAGTAGACATGGATCTGATGGCAATTACAAGTGCGTTGGAAATGATTCCGATCGGAGGCCCGAGCCACATGAGGAACGTCTGAGCCACGCCGCTGACGAGACTGTAGCAAGTATATTCACCAAGAGTAGACAGTGCGCCCACCGCAGCCAGCGAGGCGTCGGTGGCTGAAAGCATCTTGGTAAGAATCGGCACCAGAAACAACGAACCTAAGAACACAGCGAATGGAAAATAGAAGAGCGTGTATAATACTTCATGAATACCAGTAACTGATGCATTCTTTAAAATCAACTAAATAAGTTAATAATCTCCAGTATGTATACTACGATGTATCTGGATATTTTATAGATAACACACAGCAGCTTACCGATGGCCGCAAGCAGGTTCCGGTAGGTGACCCAGTAACCGTAGTCGGTGGCCTTCCAGCTCAAAACACGGCGCACGAACATGTACATGAAAAAACCTGTAACATACCATATGGAATTGACCTAGTCCTTTACAAACAAAATGTGATTAAAATAATGGAGTTATCCATCTCGCGCATAAATACGAGTAACAGAAATCTGCCAATAAAACACTGACCTCTGGCTATGCGGCGGAGCATATTACTCAGAAGCATGGCCATGATAACCATGCGAGTGTTGCCCTCACGCTGTCTGAACGCCGTCTTGAAGGACTCGACCACACGCCGCCAGTTGAAGAA
>NW_020869982.1:686034-691034 GCF_003789085.1 Penaeus vannamei
AGTACGCAATCTGTCGCGTCTTGCAAGATTTAGGGTTACAGCTTAAGATTCTAAAGGTATTTCCCTTAACGACGATCACCATGATTATTTAGAAACATTATTACCATATTCATCATTACCATTATCATATTCAGTAACAGCACCGGTTACGGCAGCAATAGCAGCATGAAGAGATAGTAATAATTACATTATCAATACAAAATGAGATAACGACAGTGATAATCGACATAGCACTGGCAACAACTATAATGGAGACATAAATATAATATCAGTTTATTTGAAAACCAAAACACGCTTCGAAATTGGCACGGGGACCCTCCTCTCCCAAGTGCAGCGGACACTGCAGTTGCCACTTCTTTTTCGAGGACAGCAAGCCGACGATCAGCAAAGGGGATCCTCGCGTCTGGCAACACACTCAGGCACGCGCATACGAACACACACATCCATGAGCGCGTGCACACGCACACGCTCACACACACACACACATATGCACATGTACGCATAGCCACACACGCTCACGCGCACACAGTTACACACGCACATACGTGTGTGTATGTGTGTGTGTGTGTAAATGCGATTGTACACTGTACCCGAAATTTAAACAAAGCTGATACTAAAAGTTTTCTCTTATTAATAAGCCAATCTTTATCTTGTAAACAATTACTGGTTTATACCAACAAGCAATTAAGATCATTTTTAATCATCATTATTGTCATCATTATCTGTTGTTTGCAGCGATCATCATCACCATCATTACTAGTAATATCATCCTCATTGTAAACAAACCGTGATGTTCGTTGTTGTTGAAATTATTTTGATGCTTGATTGCACTTATAATACCACTGCAACAGCCACCATCAACATACCAGCGATCACGCACTAGCACTGTATTCACCTCATGGCACCACAAAATCACAGTAAACCCTTGAGTCGGATGATTGATATTGATATTCATACTAGTAATAATAGTCACATGTGAAAGACCATTTCAGAAGGGACAAGAATAAATGCCATAATAAATGAAATTTAAAAAGAAATATTCAAAATGATTAGAAATTAGAACACCGGTCGTTTCGATAGAGGTTCGCTGTTTGGTGTGGGAAACTGGGGCACCAATTCCCAGAGTGCAAGTTGTTAGCCCTATTACATATCCCGAGAATACGCTGATATGGCTCTAAAGTTAATGGTAAAGACAAGTAAAGGCATGTTCATTACGTAGATACATTGTTGGGGGCCCGGAGGATAGGTCACTCGAGGGGCCCCCGGTAGGTAAGATAAAAATTTACATTGCAAAATCAAAATACCTGTTCATCATTTGAACCGAAATTGATACTTCTCGTAACTATCATCATTATTGTTATTATTCAGATTATCATTATCATTGTTGTTATTATCATCATTATTTCTATTCCGTCATTATCATTATCATTATTCTTGCTGTCATCATTGTTAATGTTATTAGTATTATTATCATTATTTTAATTTTTATCACATTTTAATTCTACTTCTGTTACGTTCGTTCATCCGTTGGTTCGCACGCTTCGCCTCAGCGATTACCTGGGTGCAAGGCAAGATCGCTGCAGTGAAATCGTTGGCGCTTGAATGTACAGTTGCGGAATTGTATTTTTGTACATTTTCTGGGTCCCACTTTTGTACCTTTGGCAAGCAGTCGAGGTAAACATAGCGTAAATAGTATTTTTGTGAATGAGGCTAAAACCCTAAGTAGTTTGTAACAGAGAGTGTGATTGGTCGAAAATAAGTAACTAATGAGTGTATTAATGAATATTTTTTAAAACTAAGTAAGCCATTTGATTTTTCGCTTTCTTCCAATAAGTGATAAAGAACAAGGCATTTAATGTTAGTTATCGTTGACTTTGTTGTTGGATATTCTTCAAATGCGATATCCTGGCATTGTTTGCTTATCCAATTGGCAACATCTATGATGGGGAGGCGGCATTTCATACTCCTTACAACCTAAGAAGTATCGTTTATAGATACATAATTCATAAAACAGGAAAAAGTTTCATGCTTTGAACATTTATGTATGGTAACTAAATTACCTAAAACTGTAAAATCCCTAAGACCTCTGTAAATACCGTTGATACTTGCATAATCTAATAGCAGTTTATATTTATGCCAGAGTCAAACACATATTGAATAAACACAAACCGTGCTAAATTAGATTTTTCAATACAGAACGTGAACAAAATCACAATTAGGTTACATTGAATATGTAGATTCGTTATCGATGTGTGTGTGAGTGTGTGTATCGTCTATGGAAATATGACGTCGTGCTTGGTAATGATCCATTTTACTTCTATTTGCCAGTGCATTGCAATGCAATATGTGCGCAGGTGTAGATGATATTAGCATATCAAATCTTTACATCAAATTCATTCTCTTTATACATTATCCAAGAAGTAATGATTTCCCGGAACAATGTAGAAAATAACACGAAGTCGTATATTTCATCTCTTATGCCCATGAATATTCATCAATTCCTGAACATCCACTTCGCTGAAAAAATACATGTCCGATGGTCTTAGACGTCATAATAACATGAGAAATCCGAGGTCAAAACGAGGCTGCCAAGCTGACACCTTTTTCAGGATGGACGCAAAGAAAGCTGTGATCTGAAATAGGCTGCTACAATGAGGTGGCATAGCTCAGTGGTAGAGCGCTGGCTTTGCAATCGCATGGTCCTGGGTTCGCGCCCGGCTGCCCCTCTCAGTCGACTCAGCTGTGAATGAGCACTGGTATGCTGACGTCAGCATGCTAGGGTCAACGTCGGTGCAGAAAGGAACAGATCACCCTACTGCATCATGTCGCGGCTTAGTAAGCATGTTTCTCTACAAAACATGTCCCTTACGTCCAGATGGACAGCGAATACACGGAAAGCTCCATTCCTGAATGGAATTAAAGGTGTAAATGTTAGCCCTTTTCAATATTTCAGAAATCAATTTATTTCAATTTACTATATAGATATTTGTTTATACAGAACAGTTCCCTACACGTCATATTTCATGTTCAGATTATATCATTATTTACATTTCACATATGACAGACAAATTATCTATAAAACGGCGAGCGAGGCCGCGTGACCTGCGATATGTGGGGGGTGGATCTCCCTACATGATGTTGGCGAAACGGGGAAAATGTCTCTTAGAGAAATATATCGAATTGTTAAAAAAAATCCTGTTATGCCTTGGCCCTTCCCAGAAACAATGAGGATAACTGCCCTATACACACGTCCAAGGCAGTTACGAAGTAGTTCCCTGCCTGACACCACGTGGAAGTCCTTCGATGGCCAAGCAAGGGATGTCCCTCAAACCCGACGAAAAATGTTAGGCCGAATATTGTCAATGGTTGAGAAACGGCTAATGAAACAACCTTCAACCAGCTGATAGAAATCGAGACGTTACATGTGAACACGTCACTTCTGTCTCAAGGATTAGACACCATTGAATAACAATACATATTTCCTATTATAAGCATTACTGTTTGTCTTCCCTTTTTACAGTTATTAACATTTTTAGTAAAAGTATTTCCAAAATTAATAAACATCCCCAATTAGTCGATTCACTGAAGCCCCCATCATATATGAAAAAATGAAAATAAATAATTATATATGTGTGTGTGTGTTAGTTATCAACTACATATCAACTCAAATGTATATGAAATATAAAACAAAAGATTCTAACCAAAGTGTTAAAAACTGTATAAATTTTCATTTCTTTCACACAATACATACTCACATTGTTGAGGCCTGCTTAACCCGACCACGGTTTTGCGTTCAGTTAATATTCTAAAATAATTATAATTTGTCTGTTTATTGAATCCGTGCCTAGGTCTGATCTATTAGTTCGCAATGAAAATTACATATAAAAACTTTGATTTTAGTTTGAGATAAAAGACAAGAATGTCATTTTTTCTACACACACATATACTGTAAACAAGTGTATTGACAAAAAGAAAGAAAAAAAACTGCATAAACAACAAATAAAAGTAAAGAGCAAGATTAACTGACATTAATCCAAACGATTTTTTTCTTCTACAAAATATTATACAGCTCCTGTAATGAGAGTCGGTTCTTTGACTTTTGCTATTCACCCTCTTTGGAACCACCTTGCTTGTAGTTGCTTGAGTTGAAACAAAACAAGCGAACTTGCATTTTCTCGGTCAACTGATCGAATGTGTATGCGCCTCCTTCTAAAAACGCCAAGACCTATGGAATAATAACAGAAAAAACTATGATCAGATTTTAGCACAAGATAAAGGACATTCTGAATAACCGAAACGAATTATAGTTTCATAACTCGTCACTAAGCAGTGACTTCGTATTTCCATGGACGACACACACACACACACACACACACACACACACACACACACACACACACACACACACACACACACACACACACACACACACACACACACACACACACACACACACACACAATGATGAAGCATCTATACATTCTGTAAAAAAGAATCTAATGTAGCATGATTTCTGTTTATTCAAAATAAGTGTTTGGTTCTGGCAAAGAGGAAAAACGTTTATCATTTTACTAGATCGATTATGGTGCAGCTACGATAAGTATTTACAAAGATCTTTTGCACATTTTTGTTTTATTTTGCTGCTATACGGAGATATTTAGCATGAAGCTAAAATAATTGATACTTCTTGTGTTGGAAGACTGGGGAACTGCCGCCTCCACACCATTTCGATAAACAAACAATTCGAGGATATCGCATTTGAGGAATATCCGACTACAAAATCAACGATAACTAGTATTACATGTTTTGTGATCTCTTATTTGAAGAAACCGGAAGACTAAATGGCTTACTTAGTTTTTAAAAAATATTCATTAATATACTCATTGGTTACTTACATTCGACCAATAAAACTCTTTGTTACAAACTACATAGGGTTTTAGTCTCATTTACAAAAATACTATTTACGTTATGTTTACTTCGATTGGTTGCTAGATGTATAA
>NW_020869982.1:696034-698534 GCF_003789085.1 Penaeus vannamei
TTATTATTTTCATTAATGATACTATCATTATTGTTATTTTCAGTATCATCATTACCATTATTATCATCAATTTTGTTATCATTATTACTATTATCTTTACCATTATTATCATCATCATAATAACAATATTAATAATAACAATAACGGCCATGATAATGTTAATAATGATAGTTACTGTCATTATTATTTTCATTTTTGTTATTGTTATTATCGTTATTGTTATTGTTATCATTGTTGTTGTTGGTACTACTCTTATTATCATTGCTGTTATTATTATTGTTATTATTATTAATAAATGATACGAATAATGATATTATTGATAATAGCAATTAATACTATTGTCATTATCATAACAATTATTACTATTAGTACTATTATCATTATAATTTTATTATCACTACTCTTATTTTCATTTTCATCATCATTATTAGAATTGTTAGTATCAATAATCATATTATTATTACTATCATTAATATTATCGATATTATTATTATTATTATTATTATTATTATTATTATTATTATTATTATTATTATTATTATTATTATTATTATCATCATCATTATCATTATTATTATAATTATTATCATTGTCATAGCTATAATTATTTATTGACATTATTTTTGATTATCATTATCATTATGCAAATATTACCATGCTGATGCGAATATTCCCTTATATTTACATGATTTTACAGAAAAAGTCAACGTGTAGGCAAGAAGTTGTGAAACAAGAACTAGTAATAAAGATATCAAATGTTAATCGATAGAAATTAATTTGCCTCATGAGGAGCAGTTTTCATGATGATATAGATGACGTTGTGTTTATAATCTAACTTTTTTTCGCATCTATGTATTCTCCTGTGAAAAAAAAACTTCATAACATAATTGGATGACAAATTATAGGGTGTGATCCGTGTGATACGTCAGGCTATGGTAGAATGGATTTAATATTCATTTACATAAATACCGTTTATTGTCATAGTTTTTCGTCACAGATAACCACTTATGTATCCTTGACCTTTCGGAATTGCGCTTCGTGGCTTACTGTGCATGAGCTTTGCCTGCCCACATAATGAGCAGTGACCAACAGGGGGGGGGGGGGGGGGGCAAAGGTAACAAGCTAGGAATGGGCGTAGTCTCCTTATACCCTTTCAATGTAGTCCTTAGGCTTGGTCTTCTTATACAATTCCAATCCAGTCCTTAACCTCAAACGGAATAGGAGAGACGGTAGGGTTGCCAGATCAAAATGCGAACCCCTCATTTACAGGAAGGAAAAGAGCGAAAGAGGTAATACTTGTAGAACTCCATGTAGCCGTTAGAACGAAGGAACAAGCCAGGAGAATCGAGGCTATGAGGTACCAGTGGCTGGAAGACTGGTTTAGAGAAATTCAACAACTCTCTGGGCTCAAGGTTCGAGACAGCAGAGTAAGAAACTGCCAGTTATGAAGCCAGAGGGCGAGTCAATAAACTGGCAACCTGTGAACGTAAGAGCGAAAATGGACGATCATTCCTGGTCGATTTGGCAATGTGGGGGGGGGGGGGGCACAATAATGGCGGAGACGATGATGTAGACACCTTATACCTATTACTATATTGTGATGTAAGTTCGTATTAATAAATTTATATTCGTGTATGTATTATACAAATGTTTGGCTGCACTCGTGTGCACAGACACACACACACACACACACACCACACACACACACACACACACACACACACACACACACACACACACACCACACACACACACACACACACACACACACACACGCACACACACACACACATAAAGATAGATATAGACATTTCTATGTGTATGTCTGTGCACGCGCGTGTATATATGATTGTATTTATTGTCCTTATTTTGCTGATATCTTTTGAAAAGGCAGTGAAAAGAGAGTACGAAATTATTTGGTATCTGTTGCAGTGATTTGTTTTACTTTTAATTGATTTCTCTGTGCAAACATTCCAAGGCTGTTCATTTATCACGTAATAAAGGTAATAATATAGATCTGCTGCGTAATTTGTTTATATCGACATTCGTATAATAAATGCACAAATCCAGAAACTTTCAAACAGTAGAACTGATAACGTTACATCAAGATCATACGAAGTACAAATATAAAAGAAAATTTTAAAAAGATGAACGAGAAGATTCTACCAACAATGCAGAGATCTAATCACTGTTTCATTCGTATAACAGTTCGTAATTACATTCTTGATATAATTAAATTTTGTCTAGGAACAAGATAAAACAGAGAGAGAGAGAGAGAGAGAGAGAGAGAGAGAGAGAGAGAGAGAGAGAGAGAGAGAGAGAGAGAGAGAGAGAGAGAGAGAGAGAGAGAGAGAAAGAGAAAGAGAAAGAGAGAGAGCGAGAGAGAGCGAGAGAGAGAGAGAGAGAGAGAGAGAGAGAGAGAGAGAGAGAGAAGAGAGAGAGGAGAGAGAGAGAGAGAGAGAGAGAGAGAGAGAGAGAGAGAGAGAGAGAGAGCAAAACA
>NW_020869982.1:708534-711034 GCF_003789085.1 Penaeus vannamei
ATCCCTCCCCGTGGCCGAGCAAAAACATGTTCATCACGTGCAGCCCACGCGCTCTGTGGTTTCGTCTCTAGATGCTTACTATTCGCTGCCATTTTCAAATTCCATCTATTATTCGATTTATTCTTCTGCAATTTAGATATCTCTCCATTCCGTAGATAATTCACAAGATTCTGTTCTTCCCTGTCCCCTTCCCCCTTGTATCACAGACGGCCTCACCTCCTATTGCCACACCTTCCCGCGGTTCACCTTCACCTTCAGCGAGACGGTTCCCGCTTCTGCCGGCAGTCGGCGATGGGTGAATCAGCCGAGGAAAAAATATGCTCTGCGCTTGGGGGAAAAATCAGAAAAAGAGAACAGGCGTAAAGAGGCGGGGAGATACTTGACTGGCCTACACAGACAGTCGAGCATCTAAGAACTCCAACCTCGGTAGGCGATGTGCTCCAGAATTCGGGCAATTGTCAAAACCAGGTCTGACAAAATGCCTGATAATGCGAGTTAATTAAAAGAGAAAAGCATATCAGCCAATTTATTGTTGATGTTGTTCTTTATTTCCTTTTCATTAGTTTTATTATAATCACTAGCTTCGTAGTGTTCCTGTTAATGATGATACTGATGCTCAAAATGATGATGGTGATGGTAATGGTGGCGGTGGTGATGGGATAAATAATAATAATGATGGCAATGATAATGATAAGGAATAATGACGATAATAATAGTAATAATGGGAATTGTAATAATAAAATAATAACAATAATAATATTTGTTATAACGATAATGATTACAATAATAGCGATAAAAATAATGATTAAATTGTGAACGTAATTATACAGTGATATTGATAATAATAATGATAAAGATAATACTAATAACAATAACATCATAATTATTACTATTATTATTATTTTATAAGTAGTAGTATAATCACAATAATGATACTGATAAAAGTGATGATGATTATAATAAAGATAATGATACATATAATGATAAACATAACAATAATGATGATGATAATAACAATAACAATAATCAAACAATTTTCCAATTATTAGGGTACAAACAATAATGGAAAAAAATCACATTATATAACGTGGCTGAGCCCTCCACGACTTGAACTCCTCTCTAGTGTTTACAAGTTTCATGTTTCAAGATTTGTTTCATTTTTCGAGGTTTGTGTTCAAATTTGCTCCTCGTTGGCTTCCAGGTAGTGATAACTCGAGAAAGGTATGAACAGTTTTTTACGAAATTTTTATCATAGGTGTGTCTTGGCATAGCTTAGATAGCATTGAATCAGGATCCAGGAATTTTTAAATGATTTAATCAATTATTGAATCATGTTTACAGACGTCAGTGTACTAGAGAAAGAAGTAATTTTAATGTAATTTTTCAGGTGCGGATATATTTCAATTGCATCAGTGATCCTATTGCCTTGGCTGAGGTATGCGCTCCCTGAGTGCTTCTAGTTTTCAGTTCCGTTTCTTTGCTTGGAGAAAAAGCAAGGCGACTGCACTGAAGACCCGTTCTACTAAATATGATGTTGACCTTATTCCACAGTATATATAGCAGTCAAGAGGTTTTCCTGATGCCTTCCTGCCGCACACACACACACTGCCGCTTTTGCCTCCCTCCCAACCCGCCGTCCTCAGTCTTTCCACCGTCCACTATGGGAAACAATTATTTACGCGATTTACTTAAGCAAAACAAAGATATTCAAAATAATAAATTTTAATATACTAGCATAGAATATGTCATTGATGTATAGTCAGAAAAAACTTTTGAGTGGAATAATATTATCTGCAGAGTGAAGTACGGCCGATTCCGTAGATGATATTTTGTGAAGCTATACTAAGAGTCATTTATTGTTCCGTTTTCTCTTTATTTTTATCTTTTAGATGTTAAATAGTTTACTTGTAGTTTTCTCCTTTTACCACTTAGAACCTCTAGAAGATAAGCTTTAGCTAATTTTGGTTTATCTAAAAAAAAACTTTCATTATAATATTTATTCTGTTTCAGAACGGATGGAAGAATCAGGTTGAATATACCTATTTGAATTTTTTCATGACCAGAGGTAGATATTTAAAGTTCTTTCACAAACTATAAAATTTCAGCTCAAGTGACGGCCAAAAAGGAAAAAGTATTTTTGATTTGAGGTCCAGGAAATGTTTGGAGTTCCCCATTGTATACTGGGTAACAGTTTGTCAATATTACCAAAAGAATTATCAAATCTCAGGCAGTCTTTAGTTATTTTATTAACTATTATTGCTATCTAATTTCTTTACATGTTACATATCTTTTGTACCACAGATATACAAGGTACCTTGTTGCCTTAGCAGAGAACTTTTTCATGAGTAGAGAGCCCTTTTTTCTGATTTCTCAGTTTAATCAGCTGTGCCATTTCATGGTTCATATGCGGCTTCCTATATTTCATCTATAAGCTGTCTCACATAAGCCGATCACGCTAAATATAGGCCTAAAAGGCAGACCACAAAAACTATCAAAATGC
>NW_020869982.1:718534-723534 GCF_003789085.1 Penaeus vannamei
CTGGATATTCACATTAATATTCGTCAGATGGAAATATCCTTCGTTGGTAAACTTTTGATATGTTATTTGGAAAATAGAATATTAATGACAATATTTCCTGTCTCATTATGATGTCCATATGTTTACAATTATTTCATTACCAAAAATAACGAAATGAATTTGTAAAATGGATTGAGCAGGAGATATCGAAAGTAATGGGTTGCTTGAATAGTTTAGAGGGGGAACACCGAAAAGGTTTTGGACACTATCCGCTGAAACGACGAATATAAGCGTAAGAATATGTAAAGAGAATATTCCCTTAGTCTTAGGTAGAGTGCATCTAGACTCGGCCCTTCGGAGCAAGTGAGCAAGCGTGAGCCAGGAAGGCAGTTCGCTCAATCTGCCCAGAGCAAAAGACTGTCCCCCAATAATTTGACACTAAGTAATATGTTAACAGTAAACGTTTCTCGGGATCAACATCCTATATACCTCACGGTTTAATTTTACATTTATTTTCACCAAGTTTCAGATACAATATAATAAATTAGGTTGAATGACGATGCACTTTACTTGTATCTGAAACTATAGACGTATAATAAATATAAATACTTTCTATAAGTATATAATTGCGAGGGGCGGAGCCAAGTGGCCTATCACACTCAAGCTGACTCCAACCAAACCGCGCTTCGCGATTCGAGAACGCGACTGGATGTCGTGGTTCGTAGGAGACAAGCAAGATAAAAGGAAAATAAGGGAATCGATACCTGAACCCTTACACTCGAAATTTTGCGGCCAAAGCCATTTATTAATGTTTGGTAGCTCAAGAGGCGCTATTTGAGATACGTTATTCACGCCCATAAATATTACACAGTGTATGAGAGAGAGAGAGAGAGAGAGAGAGAGAGAGGGGGGGGGTGCAGACGCTAGAGAGGATGGGACTGAAGCACAAAAAGAACACACTCCTTTCTTTGCCAAGCGAATCCAGATCGCCGCATCCTCTCCCCCCTTGCCTAACTTGTCCAGGTCACCTCTCAGGGCAAGAAGGGCATATCTAATAATCTAGTGAACAGACGCCAGTATACGCTAGTGAAAAACTTCCAGAGGGTTCCACATAAGCGCCCTGGGCCCTTTTTTATTTCTGCTTTATATAAACGCTTTTCTAAATCTCCAATATTTTGGTTTATTCTCTTTGCCGAGGATACTTTATATATATATATATATATATATATATATATATATATATATATATATATATATATATATATATATATATATATATATATATATATATATATATATATATATATATATATATATACATACATACATGCATGCATACATACATACATATATTAATATATATATATATATATATATATATATATATATATATATATATATATATATAATACATACATATACATATATATATATATATATATATATATATATATATATATATATATATATATATATATGTGTGTGTGTGTGTGTGTGTGTGTGTGTGTGTTGTGTGTGTGTATGTATGTTTGTATAAATATAAAAGTTTATCCTCTTTGCTGATGATACTAGTATTTTCCGCTGACAGAAATGTAAAATCTGTCTCTGTAAATAAAGAATTGGCTACACTGCAATAAACATTAAATCTCACTAAAACACGTAACATAATGTTTGACCGTAAAATTGTCTCCGCTAATACTACGATTTCGCTATATAACCTTCCTTGGAGAAAATTCATGATCAGCATATTTGTAAGAATCTAACAAAAGAGCAAACTGATGTTACTACAGCCTAGTTTACCCATAGCTACAGTACTGCAATGCTAACTTGGTTTCTACTTGTGCTACCAGATACTCCAACGGCCACTTTGGGCCACTGCACAAAGCTCTGTCCACAATAAAAGTGCCCGATGTCCGTTTACAATCACTGAAATAAGTATGCATTCAGTTATCAAGTGAAATCGTGCTTGTTTGAGACCTCCCAGATTGGAGTTCGAACTGAGTAAAACGTTTTATAAGCTGCTTTACTTGCAAACAGAATATTGTCATTCCTGTAACATTTCAAATTATTATAAAGAAATACATTTTATGATCTTATTCTTAGTGCAATGCTAACAATGCTCTCATAGATAAGTTGTTGTATTTGATATTTATCCATGTGCTATACGAATATGCAAAACATTGTACATACTGATTATTGCTGTGATCTTGATCTTTGTGTTCTGCCTTACTGACATAATTGTGAGCCCGTTAAAAATCCTATAATTGACTCATAATCTATTTTCATATGGGCTATAAAATGCATTGCAATTTCTTTTTTAAAAACAGCTAACTAAATATGCCTTCGGCCCCTAAAATTTATTTCCGCTTTCATATATGCATTTTCTTTTCAACCACCTCCTTTTTATCGCATATACGTACATACACTTACTTGATCAGGAAATCCAAGGCTGACAGAGCAAATTTTGTTCATCTGAACGTTCTCGATGAAGAGCAGCATCGCCTGATTGCACGCCCCGTCCACCAGCATCACCGGCTCGACGGACACGGCTCTGAGCGCCCCCAGCACTGCCGACCCGATTCCTACAGGCATTACCTCTTCTGCTGTTGAGAGTGAAAATGAGTGTATGTGTGTGTGCGCTGGCATGCGTGTGGCTATATATATATATATATATATATATATATATATATATATATTATATATATATATATATATATATATATAATATATATGTGTGTGTGTTGTGTGTGGTGTGTGTGTGTGTGTGTGTGTGTGTGTGTGTGTGTGTGTGTGTGTGTGTGTGTGTGTGTGTGTGTGTGGTGTGTGTGTGTGTGTGTGTGTGTGTGTATATATATATATATATTATATATATATATATATATAATATATATATATATATATATTTAAGGCTCACTGAATATACCGCTTGCATGCGGAATGTCTACATATGGATCTATACTTCCCGAAAAATGACCTATTATTACAGATTCCTGTGATTCGTATAATTCCTAGGATCCTTGTAATCATATCGCACTACCTTAAAATATGGAGGTAGTAGAGAAATTAAATGAATAAAAAGATTTAGTTTAACTCCATTACAGTGTATATATTCTTTGTTGTGACATACTGTCTGTTTTATTTTGCTTCCAAATTCCCCCTGTGTGCAAGGAATGGTCAGCGAGAGAGAGAAGAGAGAAGAGAGAGAGAGAGAGAGAGAGAGAGAGAGAGAGAGAGAGAGAGGAGAGAGAGGGAGGAGAGAGGGGAGAGGAGAGGAGGGGGGGGTGGGGAGAGAAGAGCCCTTGTGCATGAGAGCGATGGTTTACCGCCAGGCTGATAGGATAATTCGCAAGCGCAAATGTTGTTATAGGGTCGGCCGATTTGGCATCCGATTTGACCAACCTCATGTTCGCCCTTCCTAAACATCCTGTGAACAAAGGCCGAAGTTCAATACGTAATTGCGCTAGGGTAGCGTTTTGTTTCTTTGATCACACACGCACATACACACAATATAATACATATATACAGAAAGATAGATGAATAGAGTGAGAGACATATACAAAACGTAATCATATTAGGGTAGCGTTTTGTTTCTTTGGTCACAAACGCACTTACACATTATATATCTAGATAAATAGATAGATAGGGAGGTACGGATGTAGACTGTGATATCACTCTCTGCATCGATGCAGCAGCTGTCTCATTTTAAAGAAATCAGGTTAGAAGAACTTATTTGGCGGATAAACTCGTGTTTCTTAGATACGGATGCTTGACCTGTATGAAACGTGCAGCAGCAATTAAGCAAGAGATTTAATTGCTGATTAATTACTGGCACGTTTAGCGACGCCGAAACATAATTAGTCTGGTTAACAAAGGTCACTGACAACTCCGGTGATAAATTCAACGGAAGTCATCTAAGTGAAGACAATCGTTGCAACTTAAGGAAGTTGCAACAGGTGTAGAGAAACCTGTCCATGTGCAGCACACGGGCATGTTTTTTATATATATCTACACACACACACACACATATACATTATATCATTATATACATATACAACATATAGTAACATTATACCATATACCACTATATAGTATATATATATATATATATATACTATATACATATAAATATACTATACACTATATACTACCTAGTATATATACCTATAATCAGTATACTATTTATATACTATATATTGTGTGTCGTGTGTGCGTGTGTGCTGTGTGGTGCGTGGTGTGAGTGTGTCCATCGTGTCGTTGTAGATACTACTATATGCACTATACATATATATAGTATATACTGGTATAATATGCTATATACTATAGCTGTGTCACCACTATATGTATATAATCCTATAATTATCCAGCTAACATAATACTACTACTATATATATACCACTATACTATATATATCTACTATCATACATCTCCACACCACACAGCACACACACACACTACACACACACACACACACACACTACACACCTACACACCCTACCACACATCACCACACCACACATATAAATACTATACCAGCCATATATATGATACATCATATCATATCATATATAATATATACTTATACTTGATACTATTTATATATATACACTACTCACACAACACACCAGCACACACACACCACACCACACACACACTACACACACCATCACATACTATAGATATTACCGATATATAGGCAGGTATAGTCATAGTACTATATAGTAATACTATATATTAGTAAGCTTATACTATACACCACACACACACACACACACAAGCACAGAGAGAGACGCAGAGTATAGAACGAGAGGAAGCAGCAGAATGAGAGCAGAGAAGAGAGAGAGAGAAGAGCAGAGAGAGAAGAAGAGAGATATGTATGCATGATGCTAATGTGCTGACGACCGCATGTTGCTGTGGCTATAAATATATAAATATTAAGTGAATATATATATAATTATATATATATTACACACACACACATATAGATACTAGACTTTATGGTAGCAGTGTGCATATGTGTGGCT
>NW_020869982.1:753489-758489 GCF_003789085.1 Penaeus vannamei
TCGCAGTGACGAAGCCTTCACCTAAATCCTCCCGAGGATATAGACTTTTCGACAGAAGGACTCCACGCCTTCGCTCATCAATATAAGGACTTCTCACTCTCCTTTCACCGCAATAAGGAACTCATTCGCTCGATAAATCTGAAGGTCTTCAAACCAAGGGCTCGTTCAGCGCAAATTTCTCATTTGAATAAACTGATGCTCCTCCTGTGCTTTTTTCCGAATCTGATTTCCTTGATTTGTTTAATTACTCGTTTGTTTGTTTACTCGCTACGGACGAGAAAGATGAGTATCTACCTGTGCCTCTGAAAAGAGCTTGTAGTTACCTTTTAGACAGTGACGATGTTTTTCTGCCTCTTCGTTTTCTGTTTTCTGTCAATGTCCTGAGGCACGGAGATAAGGTCACTAAAAAAATATATCATTCCATACAGCAATTCACTGTTACTGTACTATGTTGTTTTCAAATCTAGCCACACAAAGACACCTGCAGTTGAATTGACGATGATGATGGTACTCCCACTACTGCTGCTAATAAAAATAATGATTATGATAATAATATGGATAATAATAATAAAGATGATAATGATACTATTAACAATAACATTAACAAAAAAATAACAAATAAAGATAATAATCATAATAGAAATGCTGCCAATGATAATGATGGTAATAATAATAACCGGACACTAGGCGCGGGTGGGCTATGCTCAAGCATCTCGCCTCCTTCGGCGACCCACTTCGGGCGTCCGAAGGCGAAAGGGAGAAAGCGAGATGCGATTATTAAGATGCGACAAGGCTCATCTCCCTGTCACTTCAATCATGGCGCCTAAATAGCCCTCCTCGCCTGAACTGAGGGCCGGGTGGCACTTCGGCCGGGGAGGGAGGCCGCCGAGCCCTTCTTGCTTACACTTGCTGCGGATTTCGCGTTGGATTAGAGCGGTGGTCGTGGGCTTCGATCAAGGTCTCGGTAAACAGTGTGCATCCAGATTCTTCCAGATTATGTTTTCCCTTTTTTCTTAGAGAATTTTTCTCTTTTGTAAGTATGCATATATATATATATATATATATATATATATATATATATATATATATATATATATATATATATATATTATACAAAAAAAAAGTTAATCCAGCTTTGATATGTGAATATCAAAAGTTCTTTTGCTTCTGCGAGCTGAGATGTGATTGATAGCCACGGTCAGCATATAGGCCAGACTGTCACTCTCTCGCGGCCTCAAGAGTGACTCACCCTCTTAGTGGCTCAGGGTGAGCGCACAGGATGGCTCAAGAAGGACCGTTCCTAAGAAATCATCTCACACTAAGTTCTAGACTGATAAGAGAATTTACAGATTACCATAATTAAAAAAAATCCTATGTCAATAGTACACATGTTTTCTTCACCGGACCTTGCGAAACAATTATCCCCAAATGCGACACCGCGACGTGGTTGGTCCTTCTCGGGAAAATAACAGCAACGACCTTTGTGCTTGGGAAAGGGAAAGGAACGACAGCTGCCTTTGATTTCCTCAAGCACGCGAACCGCTTCCTCGTTCCAACAGCAGCAACCGTGGGCGACTGAGTAATAGGATACAGCTCAAATGAAGAGCCATTATACAAATAGATTTTAGTCGCAGGCTGAATACTACAGCAGCTGAGACAAGGAAGGCTGGCGAGTGCGAGCGAAGAGGATCTGAATCGGAATTTAGTCGCCAGTTTCGGGTAATTTTCTCAAGGTCTTCGCAGTACTTACGAATTCATTTTTAGTACTTCTTGTTTGGTTTATCACTGATATTATTGTTGTCATTATGTTATCATCATCAGCAGCAGCATCACCACTATCAGCGTCATTATTATTATTTTTGTTATAACTAATAGCAACAATAACAACAACAACAATGATTATATAATGATGATGATAATAACAATAATGTTAATGATAATGATAATAATACTGATTTTAATAATGGTGATGGTGCTAATGATAATGATGATGATTATAATAATGGCACTGATAACGATGAGGATAAACATGATGGCAATATTAATCATGATAATAATGATAATGATAATAATAATAATCGTAATAGTAATAATAATAGTAATATAAATAATAATGATAATCATCGTCATCATTATGATAATAATGATAATAATAAACAATGATAATAATAATAAAAAACAATAATGATAAAAATAATGATGATAATAATAGTAGCAGTAGTAGCAGTAGTAGTAATAATAATTATAATAATTGTAATAATAACTAATAATAATTGCAATAACAATAATTATCATAATTATGATGATACTACTTCTACTACTAATACACATAATAATAATCACCATTAATCAAATAATGATAATCATTATTAAAATAATAGTGATAATATTAATAATAATAGATATTATTATTATTATCCCTATTACGATAATTATTATCATTACTATTACCATAATTATTATCATTACTATTACCATATTACATTACTATTATCATAATAATATTTATTATCATTATGATAATCATATCATTATTATCAATATTCTTTTGGCAACTTGAACATCCTACGAACTTTAAGCGACACCTCACTGATCACTCATCTTGCCCTGGACATCAATCGAAGTGATTTTTAACCAACGGACATTTAGCACTTCATAATGCGCGCTGAGGTCAGCCACACCGACATCCTGCAGCCTTAATAATCCGTAACTGCCGGCGTGATGTAAGGCGAAGCGTTAATTGCCACACGGGAAGGAGAAACGAGGAAAGATTAGCTAATAACTCACGCGCGAAACTTGGAGCGCCACCGGCCGGCTCCCGCAACACAACATGGTAGGGCTTCTTTTTACTTTCTTTGCGTCTTTTGTTTCTGCTTTATGCCGTTCCTGGACAGCGTTTCATTTGCCTCCAGCGTCCTTGCCCTTTCGTGCCCTTGCCCCATCGTGTCCTTGCTGAATATGCATTTTAAAGCGTGTTTTTTCTTCTATATCTCAGCCTAGTAATTTAATAATTGCAATTATCCCTTTACTTGTGCTATTATCATTACTAGTTTCTGTCTCTTATCGAAAATCGTCAGGCTTGATAGTCACTGCAATTCTCTGTTGATCATTTCGATGCAGAAACTCAGTATTTATTTAAGGGAGTCTTCAAGAATCATCGACACAAATTATTTTCAGTGATTGGATTTCATTGTTGTTTTGATGTTCTGTCGTGAAGGTTTGAATTTCGTCTTCAATAAGCTCTTCGTTGTGCTCTCTGACACTTCCTGCTTTGCCACGTTCGTCCCACGTTATTGAGGGAGGTAATGTATTTATTGTTTGAATAACCTCTTGTTTCTTTTTTCACTTTGTGTTTTCTACCAAATTCAAAGTATATTTTTTCTTACTATTTATCCAACAAAGATATTTTCGCTTGTCTCATGACAAGTAACGCTACTCATCTCATATTCAAAAAAGTATTGTTCTGCGTCTGAAAAGAAATTTGACAGGGATCTCGCCGCTTCTCACTATCTCCCTTTACCTTCAGGTCAAAATTAACACGACGAAAACACGCACACGCGAGGCCTCGTCTTGCGAACGGTGCATATGCATCGGAGAAAATAAAAATAATTATGTAACACCGATTTATTGTCGAGAATTAAAGTGATTACTACATGAAGGTTCAGCAGGAAGAGAAGAAATAAAAGTATAGAGGTTCGGTCTGGGAAACGAAGTCCTTGAGAGATTATATAATTGTGCGAGATGCCCGGACGCGCTCTCGGGTCGCCGCGAAATGTCGGCTTCGGTGATCGCTTCTGGAGGAAAACAGTGAGTACAAAAGGCTCGGAGCAAATCCATGGCTTGAATTCGTTTTTTATGGCAGTGCAGAGCGGCGCCGGAGTGTTTGTTTTTATGCAGATGACCACACTAACCGCTCTTGTTGGCTCCTCAGAGTATTTACACACATACACACAGACATATATACATAGTGTGTGTTTGTGTGTGTATATACATGTATACTATATATAATATATACTATATATATATTTATATATATATATATATATATTATCATATATGTATATATATATATATGTTTGTGTGTGTATGTATGTATGTAATATATATATATATATTATATATATATATATATATTTATATATATATATATATATATATATATGTATGTATGTATGCACACATACACACACGAAGACACACACACACATACACACACGACGACGACACACACATACACATACACCAGCACATGCACACAGAAATAAATAAATAAATAATATATATATATATTATATATATATATATATATATATATATATATATATATATATATATATATATATATATATATATATAATGGAACACATTCACTACTTGCTTTCGGTGTTTATAATCCACTTGGAAACTCGGTGACACACTTTCCGATCGTAAACTGGATCGTCAATCAATCCGCTTCATATTAACACATTTTCCGAATTCACTTGAATCAATTTGCTTTCCGAAGTCAGTGTATATCCTTCTTACAATTTGCAGTGTATTCAGAATAATATTGATGATAAACACGCTTCAGGACTGCACCGAACGAACGGCAACAGCTCGACCGCCCAACACCGGTTTGGCCGAGGACCCTCCACGGCTGCAGGCCTTGGTTCTCGGAGCCGGCGAGGGAGGGAGAGCCGTCAGCCAGCGATAATAAAGATTAAGGAATTCCTTGGGCATCGGCTGCTTCGTGGCAGACTGGTAAGTCGTGGCCGTTAGCTCGTTTCTTCGAAAGGTGGGCTAAAGCGCACAGAAATGAGATAGATCAAAAGGATTAGATTTAAGGTGATTTGGTGTTGACATTTCCGTGTGAAAATTTAACATGATACAAATAAGGGATTGAAATAAAGTTAATGATAAGATTGAAACCCAGGTCACTATGGTTCAGATCAAATTCAGAGCATTAATGCATTATACGTACATCATCTGATACTAACACGAATGGTTCAGAAGTAAGTAAT
>NW_020869982.1:770989-775989 GCF_003789085.1 Penaeus vannamei
ATATATATATAATTACTATGTATATATATATATATTTACGTACATATATATGTTCATTTACACACACCCCCCCACCCAAACACACCACACACACACACACACACCATATACTATTACACGGTTATACTATATATATATATCATATATATATGTGTGGAATGTCTCATTTAATGGTATCTGGGAGTGCTGCTTCACAAATTGCGTATAGTGGCCAGTACCTGCGATCATCATATTATTGCCTGTGGTTTCCTTTAGTATATAATATAAAATGAGTATGATTTATACTCGGGGTTACTCTGTTCGTGAATCTTCGATCGCATGCGCGTTTCGCTGTGCGATAACGCGCTACTCACTGTGTACGTGCTCTCCGTGCTCACTCTCATCATCTACTACTACTCACGCATCCATATCTCACAAGCATACCTAGAGACCTTACACAACATATTATTCATTAATATAACATATAATCGTTTTATATATATATATAATATAATATATATATATATATATTATATATAGTGTGGTGTGTGTGTGTGTGTGTGTGTGTGCTGTGTGAGTTGTTGTGTGTGTGTATGATAGATTATAAATGTATATATGTAATATAAGTCTGCACTCATATGTTATATTATTTACATTACATTACATATATACATGCAAAACTAAATATATATATATTAAATATATATATATATATATATATTTAGTATATATATATAATTATTACTATATTTATATATACTATATATATATTATATATAATATATATATATATATATTAATATATATTACTATAATATATAAACTGATTCTGCAATAGATGCTTGTGATACTCAGATTCGATAATAACACACTTTATACCAACTACACTCGCCGATTTTTATATACGATCTTGACTTAATTTTATTAGAATATCTAGTCTGAGATACAGATGTAGTGTGTTCAGTCGTTGCCTATTCAAGAGTATTCTACTCTCTTGTAGATTTGTATGTCTTGGTTTATATTTTAGAAATACAAAAATATATCTAATAGTGTAGCAATGAAATAGGAAATCCTCACTACACCTCTCTTTTGGATAATTTTGTTGAAATATGATATAGAGTGAGAGTAGTAGAAGATAGAGATTATGCATCAGAATCTCTCTCTCGTGCAGTATCTCACGAGTGTACTATTGATCTGGTGGATGTAGCTACGCTACGTCGGTAACGAGGGTCTCTCTCGACCTGACCTCAATTTCTCGTTGTGTGTGCTAACATCACAGTTCGTGAGAGCATGGCATATATATGATGAATTTTACAAGCTGCTATACATGTATATACATTGCATATATATATATATCATATCATTATATATATATATATATAGTTATATATATAATATTATATATATATATATAATATATCATAACACACCACACATTAAAGTATTATATAATATAATATATATATATATCATACTATATATATACATATATATATATATATATATATTATATATATAATATATATGTATGTATGTATAGTTTAGATATGAATAAATATATATATAATAATATGCTATACACACACACACACACACACCACACCAAATATATATGTATATATATATTATATGTGATATGTGTTGTGTGTGTGTGTGTGTTGTGTGTGTGTGGTTGTGCTGGGTGTGTGGTGTGTGTGTGTGTGTGTGTTGTGTTGATATGAATGTAATATATATAATGAATATATATTAAACAAATATAAATTATATAGGCAGATATTATATATATATTAGTGATACTTATATATATATATACTATATATATTATATATTATAGATATGTACACCACACACACACACACATATATAATATGTTGCACAACATAATATAGTATAAGTATATATATAATATATATATATATATTATATATATATATATATATATATATATATATATCATAATATATATTGTGTGTGGTATGTGTGGTTGTGTGGTGTGTGTTTGTGTGTTTCTGTGTGTGTGTCTCATGTATATATATATATATATATTAAATATTATATATATACATATATATTATATAATATATAAAGTGTAGTAAACACCACACTACAACACACACATACACACACCACACACACACACCACACAAACACACACACAACACACACCAACATACACACACACATACACACACCACACAGAACATATAATATAATATTATATATTATATATATATATATATATTATTATATGTATATATATAGTAATATAATAATATATTATACATATGGGACACAATATAGTATACATGATATAGCACACATAATGTATATATAACGCCATTATATATATATACCTATAATACTATATCGTATATATTATATATCATAATATATATATTACATACATATACTATTAACCATATATATATACTATAGTTATATATATATATATATACATAATTATGTAATAATTATATATACATATATATATACCATATACTATATACATAATTATATCATATTATATATATATATTTAATATAATATATATAATGTATATAATATTATATATTTACATATATATATGTAATAAATTTTTGTACAATAAATATTTAATCTATACTATATATGTATTTCCATATATTAATTTAAAAGATTTAATAAAGATTCGACGTTTACATAAACAGAAAAGATGTAGTATTAAGAAAAAGAAAGATGCAATAGTATCTAGAGAAGCGAATTTCACTATCTTCTGAACAACTCTGCAATATCCAATTGCTTAAATGATTATGCTGTGAAATGCATATATACATTATGCTATTGATGATTGGAGTAATTTTCTGTGTCGTGAACGCCCAAGTATCGTTTAATTCAATATAATTATCATATAAGTTTTTATAGCCAAGCAAGTATGAATTAATATTTATGAGTTTTAAATTTCGTGTTGTAAGTCTGCACTTTGAGAGTTCTTGCACGTATATATCCAAGACAACGAAGTTAGACAGATAACTGTTAGTCCATTCAGATGATGATGAGGAAGACATTAGATACACAATTTGAATTCAATTTTCGTGATAATCTGTTTACTAAAGTCTTTCTTCCTTGCAGTTTTAGAAGACGTTTGCGGAAAGTAATGGAGTCCCATTAACTTTGCTTATGTATGAATAGCAGGCATCTGTCATATAAACACTAACACATATAATAAAATAATCTAATTTACGGCTAAATTGCCTGATTTATGAAGGTTACCTCTTCATTGTAAAATTATTTTTTCGATGATACATTGTTTGGTATACTTGTATCTTAGAAATGGGAGATGAGGAGAGGGCGGATACTACTCTGGAAACATGCCTGGGAAGATGACTGACTGGGGGAGGTGGCGGAAGGGACGAGGAAGAGGCGCAGACTGTACTTAAAGTGAGACGCCAACCAGAGTCAGTGTCAACTCTCGAAGCTCATACAATCGATTCAAGTCACAAGCCAAGGTAAGTTGTAAGGCACGAGATTTATTACAGTACCTTAATGAAAATGATATTACATATTAATTAATATATATTTCAAAGCATTTTTCCACTTTCAGCTGCAATGGCCCGCACAAAGCAAACCGCCCGCAAGTCCACTGGCGGCAAAGCCCCTCGCAAGCAGCTGGCCACGAAAGCCGCCCGCAAGTCCGCCCCTGCCTTCACGGGCGGCGTTCAAGAAAGCCCCACAATAACCGCCCCGGCACGGTGCCCTTGCGTGCGGTGATGCCAGCTCTATAACTCATCGTCTCTCGGCTACTCTCACAAGATACACTCAGAGTATTTTGTCGCTCTGCACAACTCATGTAGCTGATATTGGTCATCGTCGCACAGCTGCTACTTTGGCTAATACGTTATATCTCTGGATTCTCTATACAGAATAATAGCTCTCTCTCTTGGTGTCAGAAGTCGTGGTGCGCGACATAAATCCTCAGTCGAAAGCCGGGCTGCGTAACTCCTGAGTGCGTTCGCACTCACAGCTCGCTCAATTACTCCATGGATACGAGTGTCGTGCTCTTATCACCTATTCACCCAAAACAACGTGGGGATCCTCAGACTCTGTAGATATCATTTTTATATGTCCCCTTGTCTCAAAAGTGCGTGTGTCGCGTCCCATATATTTCAGATCACCACACCTCCTAAGGTATGACACGTCTCGCATCACGTTCTAATAAGAAGTCGAACCAGACGCTCATCTACGCGCACACCATATAGTGGGATGCATCGTGCTCTAGTGTCTCTCACTGCTCACTAGTACATCTCACACTTACTCACACACGGCGTTCAGAATATTATAGTTGTGTGTGTGTGACTATTCTCAGGTGCATCGACTCCACTCTCCTCATATAACCTGACGCCGACCATTTCGTTCCTTATGTGATTTTTCAAGACCATACACGTGTACCCTGTATCGCGGTGCTCACCCATTGCGCTCGCTTCTGTTGTCCCATATTAAAAAAACAGTGTGTGGTCATCTCCTGTGCTCAGTTCGCGGCAGCTCTCTATACGAGACTGGTGGGTAAGTGTCTCTCACTGCGTACGTAGTCACGAGCGATGTGTCTATTCGAATTTCACAGAGCTAACTCACACCTTTTTGAGAAAAATATGATATATGTATATAATCATATATATGAGTGTATAGTCTGGATTTCCCACTCTCTCAGATAATGACTCGTTCACTAATATATACGGTCAGTGTTTCCTCTATTGCCTCACTATATATAGTATAATATAATATATATGTATATATGATATATGTAACACCCACGCATATATAACCATCTATCTATATATATTTATAACAAATATATATATATCATTAATGATTATATATATATATATATATATATATATATATATATATTATATATATATATATATATATATATATATAATTTCTCCGAGGAAACGTATGTCATTACGTGTCATAAAGGGTAACTATGAGAAACTCTACTAACCACACGGGGCCAGCGTGGTAGGTATGGCCACCCTCTCCCATTA
>NW_020869982.1:780989-783489 GCF_003789085.1 Penaeus vannamei
GATAACAATAATGATAATAATAACAATAACGATGATGATAATAATGATGATAGAAATAATAATAATGATAATGATTGTAATAATAAAAGCAGTAATAATGATAATGTTAATAATAATGGTGATGATACTACTACTACTAACTACTACTAATGATAATAATGATATTGATAATCATAATTATAATGATAATAATGATAATGATGATTATGATAATGATAATGATGACAATAACAACAATAATAACAATAATTAAAATAATGATAAAAATATGATAAAATGATGATATTAACAATTATATTAATAATGATAATGATAACAAAAATGTTGACAATAGCACAAATTATAATAATGAGGATGATAACGGTCACGCAAGAGATTAAAGCAAGAGACTTTCGTTCACATGTCCTTCTTCTTTTCCTTCTCCGTCTATTTTCTACCGTTGATTCCACCCGAAAGAGACCTTCCAGAGGCCCCGCTGGATAACTCTATTATGAAGGGGATTCTGCTTATTAATGACGTGACAGTAATGTCTTCATGATATTTTATTTGGACATTTTTCATCCCCGCGGTAAGTACTTTTATTCGTTTTATATAAGCAATTATTATTTTCTTTTAATTGTTTCTACGATACGTTTTGTCGAGTATTTGTATTCCGATCTCATTAGTCTGTTAAGCTAAAAAGCAAAGCGTTTACAATTGCAGATTCCCCAAACGACACTTTTATTTACCATTGGGATATTGCTAATAAATTTCTTAAAGTATTTCACTAACATATAGTATTCATGTGCCATTTTTTTCTCACGTGTATCTTTACTTATGTGCATCGGATAACTAAAACCTTTTCTATAAACAACTTCCATCAAAGCAATGGAACATAAAGCTGTGAACACGGTACAAGCACATCAAGTTCGTGTGCGCATTTTGGAAATCATAAGGAAGTCAGGGAGCATGTACTGATTAACAATGTATTATAAATCAACTGCTATGCTTCACATCACATTTGACACAATTTGTGCCCACACAGTCATTCGCTCTGGCAAAAGCTGATGTCAACGTCGCTGCTGAAGGGACCTGGTCGCCCTACCGGTTCATCCCGCTGCTTAGAATGCTTGCTCCCTCACCGGACACACGCCAAGGCTGTTCGGCAAGACTATCTAACATTATTATTGACGGGAATGGTACTATTCACTCGCAGACATTTTGCAAAGATGATCTTTGATGGCGAGATAGAAAGTGGAGGCGCGATATCCTGATTCTTCGGACTCCTTTGTAGATGGAAGGCGAAGCAGATGAAGTAAAACAAATGTTGGTGAGCATTCTTCCCAAACAAGTACACTTTCATTCGACACGCCATAATGGCAATTATTTTGTTCAGAGTTCACGCTATATCAACAGATTACTTAGGCGTCAACGTCAAGGTAATCGACTCTCAATGAACCTAATGACTTCTCGTGCCCGAAGAATTTGATACGACACATTGGCAAAGGCTGACCCACAAACCTTTTCTTTTCGGGGGAGAGGGTCGACAACTAGGCTGCGTGGGCGGTTCCAATTCTCTAAACACTTACAGGTTTTAGTTTTTCTAGAAGCCCTTTAACACAGTTCTCCCAGAGCCATTTCTAAACCATCCATTTACCATCTGATCTTTTTTATGAGTTCAACGTGATGGAAGCTAATGCATAGCATTAAACCCGCTGAGAAATTCTCGTTCGACACTCCACCTGAAGTGAGTTTTTCGTTCTTATTACATCTGTCTCATAAGGACCTAAACGGTTCCTTTCGACACAGCATGTACGGCTCTGCAGATTGCGGCCGCACAGCGTTTCGATATACATCACCTTCTATTCTGGCTTTAGTTCTTCCTTCAGATTTACTGGAAGCTTCTGTGTGAGTCGATACCCAGAATGCATTCTTTTCTCTTGGGTCAATAATTTCCTTTTGTCAGGGCTGCGTCTCTGAACTTTCGGTGATCCTCCTTCGATGTTATAATTTGCTTTAATTAAATGCTTCTCCGAAATTCGCCTCATCTTTTTGATCCTGGAATAAATCAGTCCTCAAATGTTCTCCTGACTGTCGCTCTCTTGTGAATTGGTAGGGGATATGAACACACTTCGGCAAAACAACTTTTTGACATCGTATATTAAAACCATTAGCTTTTTTGACACGGCTTAAGAGTAGATCGGCATTTTTGAATATAAATCTTTTTCATCTCTCTCTCCCTCTCTTTTCCTTTTTCTACACACACACATACACACACAAATATGTATGTATGTATGTATGTATGTATGTATCTATCTATCTATCTATCTATCTATCTATCATCTATCTATATATCTATATCTATATCTATCTATCTATCCTATCTGAATATATATATATCTAGTCTACATATATATATATAATATATATATATATATATATATATATATATATGTATGTATATATATACATAGGTATTTGTAGGATATGACACAAACAAAGATATCCATTCCATTCATAC
>NW_020869982.1:800989-803489 GCF_003789085.1 Penaeus vannamei
GCCAGGGTGCAGACATTACATCTTCCGGTCGTTCAGAACAGAATTATATTCTTCCTACCACAAAAAAAGGATCAGTGGTGTTTATTTGCCTACAAAAAGAAGGCTTGAAGGTTTCAGGAGGAAAAAGAATACATAAACTGACTTGCAACAATTCTAATAATGAGAATTCTTTTGACACAAAAGAAAATATTCACTTGTTCGTATATATGGATGTTATAGCAATAATGCGGTAGTCGTGTTTACTAATTGCAGATAAAGATATTCGATATATGAAGGAATAAATAATAAAAAAAAAAAAAACAGTATATAAAAAGGGTATACAATCATAAACGGAGAAGACGAGGGGAGAAAAACACCAACGCAGCGACAACCACACGCAACGCTGCACTACAAACAGCCATTTAGCATTAACGACCCAGACAATCAATCAATCGCAAATTCAAGAGAGAATTTACACCTAATACGAGGGGAAGGGGGGGGGAGAGGGAGAGGGACGGACTAGACGTGACAACTCCCAGCCATTAATCACCTGCTGGCCATTATGCTGACCCGAATGAAAATCAGCGTCTTCTCAGCTTACACGTATTTTTCTCTCTTCCTGCCTTTCTCGCCTGACGTTCCTCCAAAGGGATTGCGGAGATCTAGACGCTGTGTTGAAGAGGCGGTTGTCTGTGTGTGAAGTTTTTCTTGTCTATTCAGCGTAAGCGATACTGATATGTCCAGCGGATTCTATATTCAGCAGGAAGTACCATCTCGTTTTACAGATTTTTTTCTTATGATCAAATTTAATGGCATTTTATTATATCGTTTATATCTTTTTTATTTTCCTTTTTCATCATGATTATTACATTAATACTATTCTTACCCTCATGATAAATCCACCGCCACCATCGACACTGCCAATATTAGGAAGTCATCCTCCTCAACGTCAGATGCGACCTTGGGTTCTGTCACTGGTGTCTAAACATCTGAGATTAAGAACTTCTTGATCAGCGCTATCAATACATTCTTATCTTATCACTAACGTTACCAGCTTATTGTATATCTATATCGGTCGTACAGGTAGTAAGACAGGAACTCAAGACTTGTTTAAAGTGGCTGTAAATTCCACAGAGACAGGCACGGTTAGGCTGTTGGACCCAGGATAAGCCTTTTTTAAGCCCTTCCAAATTCTTTTTTTTTGTCATTTTTTCATTATTTATTATCCGTTCAAATATATCATATTTATCTTTGTTCAACCTATCAGGCTATGGCCGTCTGCTCCTCTAAGGACGACCGTTTTCCTCCTGTTGTATTCGCTTGTTATGTTTACTGTGCTTGTTATGTTTGCTGTATTCGCTTGTTATGCTCTTACCTGAGGACAAATGCGCATCGCCTGCTGCGCCCTTCTAAACTGGCCTGCCCAAAAAAACAAAAAAAAAAAACAAAAAAAAAAAAAAAATAAGTTATTTTTTCATCACGACAAATGCGCATGGCCATCAACACGAAATCAAGAATAAATGAAATTTAATTGTTTTCATTTTTATGATACCGAGTAGAGGGTACTCTCGCTTTATTTGTTTTCTTGTGCTGAAACTTTCCCGTTTAATTGGATCTTTCTAAGACTGATCACGTTGTCCATATTCCAGGTCACCGAGAGAAACTTTTGCATTGTTCTCTTTGCAAAACAGCTATTTCTCTTACTGCTGCTGTGATAATATGATGTATATGATGATAATAGGGATGGTGATATTAAAGGTGGTGATAGTAATGGTAATGATGATAATCACGATAATAATGATAGTAATATAATAATAGTAATGATAATGATGACGATACTGATAATAAGGATAATAATGATTATTATGCTGATAATGACAATAGTAGTATAATAATTACAATAGAAATAATGATAATGATGATGTAATGATAATGATAATGATGATGATAATGATGAAAAATGATGATAATGATGATAATGATAATGATGGTAACAATATAGGTCATTATGTAGTAGCAGCAGTAATAATAGAATGTTGAGTGAGAAAAGATTCACCAACACATGACTCCCCTTTCTACACCTCTACCTTTGCAAGTATTTGTCACATATCATCAACTCTCAAAAATCGAAACTTCATATCGACGAAAAAAATATCCCAGAACACCACGTCAGCGTCTGGTTCTCGCTCAGCATCTGCCTTTATCTCGTGCAGATCTTTTGTGTCTCGCGTCACCCTCTCATGCATCCTGGGGACAGTTTGTGGCTTCTTAACAAAGGAGTTGCGTTGGAAGAGGCGTATAAAAGATGTTGTCTTGTCAAATGCGTTTATTTACGTCCTGGTTTGGGCTCTGACCCATGTTCTTGGGCCACGTCGAAGGTGAGCCATAGGTAAGAGAAAGACTAAGAGATTCTTCCTTCCATTCAGTGTCATTATTCCTATAGCTAATGTCATGTTTGTCATCAGATTATGGTCATTATCATCGTAACACTATTGATAAGGCTAGCAGTAATAATGATAAA
>NW_020869982.1:830989-838489 GCF_003789085.1 Penaeus vannamei
TTGAACCGTCACATACTCGACCAGAGACACGGGACTGATGACGAACCTTCAGCCTTTTTACCAGATTTGGCTGAGTTGTCTTTGGACCAAGCGGCCCCACGAATCCTTTGCCAGCCCCGGTATATCATATTTACCCAACACAAGATCTTGGCGAGTGCTTACGAGAGCACTTCAATGCTGACTTTTGGGAAAAAGGAAGTTCATTCCTAACGTGAAAATTTCCTGGAAGATAAGTTATTCTCCGATAAGGTCTCAAGTCCATCCATCAAGAATCGGGTAAATATGTAGTCAAATTTCCCTTTAGGGATAGTAGCCCACTTTCAAACAATCGTGAAATGGCTGTTCGTAGAATGAAAGGCCTTAAAAGGAATTTGGAATCTGACAAGACTTTCAGGGAGACATACATCACTCAAATGGAAAAGAATATAAGTAAACAGTATGCTGAAATAGTACCTTCATCGGGATTAGGATGAAATGATGGAAGAATATGGTACATGCCTCATCATGCTGTACGTTATCCCCCTAAGCTGAAGGTACGTGTCGTCTATGACCTTGAAGCTAAATTCAATGGCACTTCCCTTAATGACCATCTTCAAGGGCCAGACCTCACAAATCCTCTAATAGGGGTACTCATGTTGTTCAGGCATGGCCACTATGCAATCACATCGGACATCGAGATGCTTTGTCAGGTCAAGGTTCCCCTAGAGGATCGTGATGTGTTTCGTTTCTCATGGTGGCCAGATGGTGATATCAATAAGCCTTTATGTGATTACCGAATGAATGTTCATGTTATTGGTGCTAGGTCCTCTCCTAGCTGGGTAAATTATGCCTTAAGGAATATTGCTGAGGACCACGGTGATGTTTTTGATGAACAAGCATACCAAGCTTTTATGTTGATAATCTGCTGGCCCATGATGACAAAGAGGGATTGATAAAAATCATCAAAGATCTCATTGCTCTCTGTAATTGCAGGTGGTTGGCGTCTGAACCACAGACAATAACAAGGACGTGCTTAGGAAGATTCCCGAATCGGAGAGGGATACGTCAGTTGCTTCTCTAGACCTCAGTAAGGATGATCTCCGAGTTGAAAGGACCTTGGGTGTACACTGGTCGATGGCCGAAGATTGCTTTATATTCAAAATCTGCCCTGGTGACAAGTCACTAACACGGAGTTCTATCTATCGTGGCATCTATATATGACCCACTTGGCATGGTGGGCGCACCATGCCAAGTGGGTCATGGTGGCTTGCCCTTGACACTACCAGCAAAAATGATTCTTCGAGACATGTGTCAGATGCAGTTAGGCTGGGATGAAAATATGGATGATAGGGAAGCTACTCGTTGGAGAAAATGGTTAGAACAGTTACCAAAGCTGTCAAGATTTAAGCTGCCACGAAGCCAAGTGCCCATTCTGGTTATGGCACAGCCTCCTACTTAAAGATGGTAAATGCCTCGGAAAAGGTGTACTGCACTTTTTTAGTTATGGCACGAGCAAGAGTTGCACCTCTGAAGCCGACAACTATTCCAAGGCTAGAACTGACGGCTGCCTCCGTTGCAGCTCGAATGGACTGTAAATTACGAAAGGAACTGGGGTTGAAGCTGGAACAGACAGCACTTCAGTGCTCAAGTACCTGTTTAAGAAGCTCGTTACCACACCTTTGCCGCAAATTGAGTGAACCTAATCCGAGAACTGTCTTCAACAAGTGCTTGGAGATATGTAGACACAAACAGTAATCCTGCTGACTTTGCATCTAGAGGTCTTGATGTTGATACTTTTTTAACGTCTGAAATGTGGATTAGAGGACCAAGGTTTTTTCATAAACCTGAATCCAGCTGGCCGCAAGTTCCAGATGTTAAATATGGATCACTGGAAGATGACACAGAAGTAAAGGTGTCTGCCATTGTATGCAAAACAGTGACAACAGTAACATCACTCATTGAGGACTTTGCCTATCGCTTCTTGAACTGACAGAAGTTTGTGTGTTGTCATGCATGGGTCAGACGATTCTTGAAGCAAAAGTATGTACCAAAGTTGCCTGACGTTAACTGCCTTAGCAGCAAAGAAATAACTGATGCAGAAATTAGTTCAACAAAGAACTACACATCTGAAGTTGCCTCTCTGTCACGTAAGCCAGATGGGAGAGTACAAGCCTCAAGCAAGATAGTGAGATTAAGACCTTTTCTACAAGATATCCTGTTTAGGATAGGTGGGCGCCTAAGACACTCTGGGTGTGACCCTAATGCCACTCATCCAATTATCCTAACCAATAATTCATCTTTGGTGAATCTGGTGGTGAGCGGGCATCACGAGAAGTTAGCTCACTGTGGTCAGAACTATCTTCTCTCTGAGTTCAGACAAACATTTTGGGTTGTATATGTAAATACTGTTGTGCGTTCTGTGGTAAAGAGTTGCATGAGTTGCAGAGCCATCAGTGCATGACCAATGACTCAACAGATGGCTGACCTTCCTGAAGATCGTATTATACCAGGCCAGCCACCATTTACACACAAGGGCACCGGCGGTTTTGGACCCTATCTCGTCAGGAAAGGCAGGTCAGACCTCAAGAGATATGATAAGTCTTTACAAGCCTAACATCACGTGCAATCCATATTGAAGTCATGGACTCAATGGAAACGGACTCATTTATCAACGCTCTTCGACGATTCACAGCAAGACGAGGTCCAGTGAAGTCCATCAGATCCGACAATGGCACAAACCTGGTGGGTGCAGAGAAAGTTCTTCGCCAGGAGCTCCAGCTTCTTGATCAAACTGCCATCTGTGACACCATGTCAACTAAAGGCATCTCATGGTGCTTCAATCCACCACATGCTTCGCATTTCGGGAATCTGGGAGCGTCAGATTCACTCTATCAGGCGAGTTTTGAGTGGCATTTGCCGTCAACAAACACTAACTGATGATAGTCTTCAGACTGTTCTTCGAAGTTGAAGCCATCATTAACAGCAGACCCTTGACCAGAGTTAAGGACGACCCTGATTGCCTGCAACCACTGACTCCGAGCCTGCTACTTAACTTGAAGGGTTCACGTGGTCCAGTCATGAATACTGATAACATTTAAGGATCTGTATGCTCGTCGGCACTGGAAGCAGGTGCAATACTTGGCTGACCTCTTTTGAAAGAGGCGGTCTAAAGAGTATCTACCTCTCCTCCAAGAGCACCTAAAGTGGAACATTAAACGGTGTGATGTCAAGAAAGGAGACAGCTTTAGCCTTGGATGAGAGACTGCCTAGAGGTACATGGCCTCTTGCTCGAGTGATAGAGGTCATGTGTGATAGTGAGGAACATGTGCGCAGTGCTAAACTGAAAACTGTCAGTGGATAATATATCTGGCCTATTAGTAAGATGCACCTTCTCTTAGAAAATGAGATCAATGAAGAAAACTAGGGTGAACGTCGAACACTGCCCTTATCGTAAATGTTGGGTAAAAATGATTTTGCAGTATTTTTTGTAGTATCAAGTAGGTCATTTAATAGGGGGCGGTGAGAATACTGCGCAATTTAACTATTTGTTTTCTTAAAAAAGAAAGAAAATCTGATTTAGTTGAAAAATATCCACGGAAAGTCATTCAAATAACGCGCCACTACCCATACTCCTTTGCGTGCGATATCGCTGCGTCAACTCTTGCAGCTCCCCCCCCCCCCATAAAAGGATAAATCAAGGCAACTGCTGTCTGTACTGGGTGGGCCAAATGCCTTTTTTCCATCCTTTTTGAGTGACAACGACCGTGGAGTGCAGTTTAAGAACAGGTTGTTGGTTTGCAGTCCTTATTGGGATACAAAGTGAGTGTTGTTAGTGTGTATATTTAAGATTATTATACTTTGTTGTTCGGCGCCGCGGTCCCCCAATGGTAGTGTTTTATGACAGGTTCAATGGAAGTTGCCCCACAGCCAACCCCTTTTATTTTATGATGCTCTTGCTTTAAATTGTGAAGATTCTAGAACTTCTTTCAGTTATAGGATAACATTTGTCATATTCTGATTTTATGCTCTTTTTATACAGATTACTGAAATTCATTTATTTGCATCTGTATTTTGTTTTGCATAAATACCGGTAACCTTATATTCAATTTAATGTTCATCTACAATGTGCGACTGTTATTGGTTTCTTATACGGGCTTATAGTTTTCAGCTCGAATGCTACTTGTGAGTAGGCTGAATCGAAAAGAAATGTGGAACTACACAGAAGTTATTCTGATACCCTTGAATCAGGATTGAACCAACATACTGGATCTAACAGTGTGTGTGTGATTATATACGTATGGGTACAATCACACATACGTATGGATATAGTATGTATAATTGTATATCCATATGTTCTGAAGTGTGATAACTAAGACGAAGTCGTTGTTTCGCCCCGAACACAGAATTAAGGTTAGGGAAAATAACGGAATTTGCTAGTGTTGTTAGAAAATATTAATTTATTTATTCATTTTTTGGCCGTGGATACTACAATGGAATTAGTCGAAGGAGACATTTCCGATTGTACCAGGGAATAGATTGGGAATAGAATTACATATCAAAGTAAAGTGTAAGAAAGGAAAATCGAGAAAGAAGGGAATGATTGATTACTTGATGTCCAAATAACGGAAAGATACCGGGAGAAGTGTGTGTGTGTGTGTGTGTGTGTGTGTGTGTGTGTGTGTGTGTGTGTGTGTGTGTGTGTGTGTGTGTGTGTGTGTGTGTGTGTGTGTGTGTTTCTATCCCATCTCATGTTTGTTTTTATTATGTTCACTGTAATGATTATTGATTCATAATTAGTAGGCCAAGAGAGAGAGTATAGTAGAGCTAACCTTAGAATCTAATTTAGTAAAAGGTAATATTACTTTTTTCTTTAAAATGTTTATTGCCGAAATTTACACTGTTGTATGTCGCATATTTATCATTTCTTATAGAATGAAAAGTTTTTAGTTAAAAATGTTTCTGTGACCACTAGCTTTGGTGCACACACTCAAATTAAGTCAAATGTTTTTTCTTGGGATTTCCCTAAAGGGCTTATGTGAAGTAACAACTGAAAACTTTAAAAAGGGAGAATTAGCTCGCAAACCATCTCTCTAATATGAGTAAAAAAAGGAAATCTGAAAATAATTCTCCAAAATTGATTTATTTAGATTTTCCGAAGTCAAGTTATATTTTCCCGCGAAAATCCGGAACCCGGATATGTGACGTCAATTCTAGAACACGATCACAGCATTCTCTGCATTCATGCATTCATGCATATTGTACAACATGGCTGACTCACTACAAGACTACAGCGGCAGTGAAATCAGTGAAGTTTCATCGGATTATTCCGACGAGGACATTGGTACAACTTCTTCGGAGGGTGCCTATGTCTTCGAAGAGTTGGAAGAAGAGGAATATCAAGGATTGATGGTTGTTGGACCGTACATGCACGAGCTCGACGCTATAGATGTCGTGGAAGTTGTGTCAAAGCAGCCAGACATGAAGTGGCATCGAGACCCGAAGAGATTGAATGAATGGTAATTTTCTAAATTATTTTTTTATAGTCGAACGTATGATCCCATTTCTGTATGGTACAAAATTTCTGC
The DNA here is from genome assembly GCF_003789085.1 of Penaeus vannamei. Classification (NCBI taxonomy): domain Eukaryota; kingdom Metazoa; phylum Arthropoda; class Malacostraca; order Decapoda; family Penaeidae; genus Penaeus; species Penaeus vannamei. The sequence goes on from NW_020869982.1 coordinate 836,554, forward strand.
AGGCTGAGCTATCTTGTCTGCACCCTTGGCGCAGGCCTACATCCATTCGCGAGTGGAGGGGCATCGGTATTTATTTGTGTTGTGCTTTTTGGGGTGTACCTACCCTACCTCTGTCTAGTAATACATGCACACTTGTAATGCACTCGGCACACTGTGTCGTAACCACCCAATGAATGTTTGCTACGCCGCCAAGGAAAAGCACTCTTTTAGAGTTTGTTTTGCGCCGTAGTGATCACGACAAATATAAATTGGAAATGGCCTACCGTTTTGCAAATCCCATGTCGTAAGCCATTCTGTTCACAAAGCAATCGAGCTCGAAGTGTTTCAGGCAAAGTACGCTGGTTGGCACAGGCTGAAAGTTCCTCCGCTTAGCATGCACAAAACGTGTCCACTTCCTTGCTCTGTCGCGGTCTCTTGGCCATTCAAATAGCTGGTGACATGAATGGGAACAATGAATAGCTACACAGCGTCGCGGCATCCTTTGTTACAAACTTAATAACTTGAAACTAGGACAGTTCCGTGATATCCTTGACTCGCGGGTGCATTGTGTGTATCACGCTATTCAACAAGATTCTTCCTGGTCCTGGGAATGACGTCACAACCGGGGATAGCCGAAGATCGCCGAGTTTTGCATCTTCGTTTCTAAGGGCGTTCTTATGGGATTTTGGGAGATACCAGAGGGTCTCTACGGATTTTTTTTTTTTTTTTTTTTTGCATGAATAGGCTAAGTATAAATTATTGAACAATATACAAAGAAAAAACAATGCACGAAAATTACTTCACATATGTTTTTTAAGATCCAAAATCCCCAGACGGTGGCAGCGATATCAAAGTAACATTATCATCATTTGCATTACAGTTGATATTGACAAATTGGCAACAGAAATTTAGTAGAAATATGTTCTATTTTGTATATGAATAACTTACATGCCACATAAACACAGAAAATACTCATATATATGCGGATATATGTATGTATATGTATATATATATATATATATATATATATATATATATATATATATATATATATATATATATATGTGTGTGTGTGTGTGTGTGTGTGTGTGTGTGTATACAAAGAGAAAGATTAGAGTGATTTTTAGGCACACGCAAACTTCTGTATTCGATATTCTTGCAAGCGAGTAAAATTACATTTTCAGAAAATGGCGTTTTGATTTAGTGGTACATTTCAAGAGCAATTTCCATTAAAAACTACCCATTAAAATGGCAACTGGTCATATAATTCATATACACGATGATTCTCAAACTGGGAAATCGAGGGATTTGTGAAGGGAAGGGGGGGGAGGGGTGCTCAGTGCCAATGGAGAGGAATTATCTGCAGAGGAGGGTAGTGATATCCACGGTGGGTGAGTGATGCTGCTGCAGTGATATGGTAATGAATGTGATTGTGTAGGAGGTGTTGGCTGCGATGGTGTGGGTAGCATACATGTGTATACGCGTGTTTATGCATTTGCGTGCATGCGTGTACATGCTTGTGCGTATTTAGTAATCTGCATTTACTCAGACTGAACCAGGCAGCTCTATCATTGATGAAAATTCTATTTACCAACTTCCGATCTAAGCCCAGCCTCTTTGGCTTTGTTATTATAGATAGACACATATATATATATAGTGTGTATATATACACATATGTGTGTGTTTTTCTACTACATTTGCATCAATTCCTTAATACTTCTCTAGCACAGCTAGAGCTCCAATGGAGCCTTTTTACACCTTATTGTAATTCTTTTCAAGTCTGTTGCTGATCATTCAACGGCTTTTTCCTGTGCCTTTCCGTGTGAGTTCGAGGGAGCGAGTGATCAAAAGCGGCTGGAGGTGCCGGGGATCGAACCCGGGGCCTCTCACATGCAAAGCGAGCGCTCTACCACTGAGCTACACCCCCTATGGCAATGTTGAATCTTCTACATATATT
>NW_020869983.1:0-25000 GCF_003789085.1 Penaeus vannamei
TCTCTCTCCTCTCTCTCTTCTCTCTCTCTCTCTCTCTCTCTCTCTCTCTCTCTCTCTCTCCTCTCTCTCTCTCTCTCTCTCTCTCTTCCCCCCCCCCCCCCCCCCCCGCTGAATGTGATTTACGGTAGAGAGATCCTAACCCCCACCCCCCCCCCCAAAAAAAAAAAAAAAAAAAAAAAAAAAAAAATAAAATAATAATTATATATATATATATATATATATATATATATATATATATATATATATATATATTAAAGGCAAATTGTAAGTAAAGGAAGATTTTTTTTTTTTAAAGGAAAGATCCTCCAATTTCGTTTCCACTGATGCCTTTTCCTGCGTGTGCATGCGAGGTCCGTGCTATAGAAGCGCATTGGTTGGGTTTCTGAGCCTTGGCGTCATGGCAACCAAAATGCCGTGCAGGTGAAGCGGGCTTCGATTTTGATTATTAATTTAGTTTTTTTCCATCAGATATTGGGTAGGGATGGTTTGATTAAGCTTCTTGGGTGTAGGTGTTAGAGGGGTGGGCATTACTGATATACTACGCACGCACGGTTGGACACGACGCACTCGTACACACGCACAGACCACTCGTACAGCCGCGCGCACACACTCGTACACGCGCGCCACACTCGTACACGCGCGCGCACACTTGTACACCGCGCACACACTTGTACACCCGCGCACACACTTGTACACGCCGCCGCACGCCACAATTCGTACACGCGCGCACACACACTCGTACACGCGCGGCCACGCACTCGTAGACGCGCCCACGCACTCGTACACGCGCACCACGCACTCGTACACGCGCCCACGCACTCGTACACGCGCCCACGCACTCGTACACGCGCCCACGCACTCGTACACGCGCCCACGCACTCGGACACGCACGCACGCACTCGGACACGCGCCACGGCACTCATCACATTCACAAAGTACATACGCACATACACATACACATACACAAACTCCCTCCCCCCACACACGCACATATACGCATTTGTTTTGTTCGCGGACGTTACGAAATATATCGGAAATGATTCCAGTGTTTGTTGGTATAAACAAGTGTGTATATGCAGGTGGCTGGGGAAGAGAAAGGATTTGTCTCAATGTTTCTATTCTAAGCTTTGATGGTGCGATATGATGGCAAAGGGTGGTGTTACTACCCTGCGTGGCGACGACCCCCTCCCCTCCTCCCCCCCTCCCTCAGGCGGAGGAGGTGCCCCAAGGAGAGAGTGCCAAGTGCGCGGTTGGGGCAGTAGGCCCCGGAGAGGTATCTCGGGATTGTGTAAATCTGTGAGTGTTGAAGTGGGAGAGGGGTGGGTCTTAGGAGGAGGGGGGAGTCCTCGTTGACCTCGATGGCGCAGTCGGGCACGCCGGAAGTTTTGGCTGTTGACCACCGGGGCCGAGGGGAATGGCACGCGGGGTCTCAGGTGTGCCTATATTATTTTCCTTGTGTAACGGCTCCGTTTCTAAGGCTTGTTGGGGCGCTCGCGATGGCGTGGCCCAACATGTGATGGCTGATATTTACACGCCGAAGTGAGCCAGTTGACAAGGGGAGGCGGCCAAGAGAGAAAATAGCTCTTTCTCTTCTGGCGAGGGTCAAGGAGTTCGCACAGGCGTCAGAAGCTTGTCCTTAGGCTGGGTCATGTTCCGCGCTGGGTCATGAGCGAGCGAGGGGCAGATTGGGATCCTGTCGGGAGAGCCTCTCAACAGCTTCATCAAGCGTGAAATGTGTTGTGGGTGACTCGAGCTGAGTGTGTGATCTGAAGATGAGCTGAATGTGGCCGTTTCTGCCGTGTTGTTGGCCGCTGAAAGAGAGGCCGGGGACGTTGACGCACGTACCAATTGCTACAACAGTGTGTTTGTTTAGAGGTTGTAAAAGGGCGCCCATACAAGGGGAACGTCTGCTCAGATTCGCGTGCTGTTGCGGCTGGGAACAGGTTGCCTACATTCGCAAGCTGCCCTTTAGTTAGGAAGCTAACTTTCTTTTGTCTTGCTTTTTTGCGGGAGGGGACTTTTCTTATTAACTGAGGAAGCACGAAATAGGGGCATTATAAACTAGGCCAACGGTGCCGGCATCTTAACGCAATTATCATAATCCTTGCAGCGAAAAGGTCACATCCGCTACAGCAAAGGGACGAATAAAAGTAATGAGGTTGGAAAAACAAAATGGACAAGTGACGTAGTCTGCCCGACCATGAATGACAAGCGTTGGGTCAGAAGGCATCGACTGCTGTTGCCTATGACCTTCGCCCGCTAAACCCCGACTATCACTACGAGAACGCTCGCTCTCATTATCGCGTCGGTGACCTCCACTCTCCCAAAGGCACACGCGCGCCCTCGCTCTGCGGGCTACTGCGTTTTGGATGGAAGCGGCGACGGGAGAACGGCTGTGAATGGAGCTTCTCTCTCTCTCTCACTCACTCTCTCACTCTCTCACTCACTCACTCACTCACTCACTCACTCACTCACTCCACTCACTCACTCACTCACTCACTCACTCTCACTCATTCATTCATTCACTGTATGTGTGTAACAAAGTGGGGGGCGGAAGCGCAAGTCTCGTCTGCAGGCGCTCCTTGGGCTGCAGGTTTTGTAAACACGGAGTAATCAACACCCTCGCGCAGACCAGTAATGAGTCACGTGTGTAATCGCTAGTGTGATTGCGCATGTCGTGGATCCCATGTTGACATGGCTCTTATAGTGTACTAGGAATTTCTTTGTATGCAGAATCCCCGTTGAAGCATCTGGGAGCTCGAGTAGGGAACCCAATAGCCTGTATCCCTCATTCACCCCTCCCCCCGCCCTGCCCCCACCCACGACGGGACCTCTGTGCTCTCCAGCTGGCGATCGTCTTCCCAGGTGGCCATGAGGGGAGCTGTAATGGATGCAGTCAAAAGCCGAGGCAGAGGATCGATGTGGTATCGATTGAGGGGGCCCTCTCCTTGCCCCTCGCACCCCCTCCCCCTTTCCATCTAACCCTGCCATTCCTACCCGTCTACCCCCTTTCTTCGCTTGTATCCTCTATCCCTTCCCCCTTCGCCATCTCCGTCTTTTCTCCTCCTCCTCCTCTTCCTCTTTTTCCTCCTCCTCTTCTCCGTCTTCCGTACTCCTCTCTTCCTTCCTCTTCCCCTGTAACCCTTCCACCTCCCTTTAACCCTTCTCTCTCTCATTCCCCTCCGTCTCATATTTAATCCCCTTCCTATTCCCAATCGCACTTACCCTTCCCTTTCCCCTACCCCCCTTCCCTCCCACTCACCCTTCCCCTTTCCCGCTTCCTACCCACTCGCCCTTCCCGTTCACCCTTTCCCTCTTCCCCTCCCATTCACCCTCTGTTTCCTCCCTCATTCATCCTTCCCCTCTTCCCCTCCCATTCACCCTCTGTTTCCTCCCTCTCCATTCATCCCCTTCCCCTCTTCCCACTCCCTTCTTCCCTCTTCCCCGAGACAGCGGGGATTCGTCTTCCTCTTATTCCCCAACCAGTTGCGTATTTATATCCCGAGTTCCAAAGATCAGGCCACCTCCTAAGTCGAGAGCGGCGGTGACAGATTGGCCGAGCGGTTTGAGGGCAACGCTCTGCATTTCGGACGGAGGAGGAGGTGGAGGTGGAGGTGGAGGTGGAGGTGGAGGTGGAGGTGGAGGTGGAGGTGGAGGTGGAGGTGGAGGTGGACGTAGATGAGGCGGCGGCTACGGACCTTGGTATTTTTTTTTCTCTATTTTTTCTTTCTCTTGTTCGCTTCTCATTTCAGTTTTGGTATTTGCGTCATATTTACATTTGTTGTGAATGGTATGTTTTTTGTGGCTTATTAATTTCTGTTCTTCCTTTGTGGAAAGTTTGTTGAATCGTTTTTTGTTATTATTGTTATTAGCCTCTTTGGATGCTTATGTCAGAGGATTGCTGCTGCTCCGTTTGAACGGCCAATTATATAGTATGCTGAAAACCTGTTCCTTCCGACATATACATACCCTATTTAGCATGGATGGTGGGGTGGGGGGGGTGGGGGGAAGAGAAAGAGACAGACGGCTCACGTGCGCTGTTGCCGCGTGTAGGCTGTGGAGGCTGCAGTACCCAAAACATACTCGTACTATCAGGCGTCTCGTGTCGAGCGCCGTTGCGAAATTAACTGTGCCCACAGCGCCCATCGCCGTTTGGCAAGTTACGTCACTCTGTCGAATCAGATGATAGCTATTTTAGAGCGGGAGCGGGAGTGGGACTGGGGGGAGAAGGGGAGGGGTAAAGGGACCACGTAGGCCGCTGTTTAATGGGACTAAATATCATGCGAGCGACATTGACGTTTTGCATAGGCCAAGGGAGGGACAAGGGCCAGCGAAATGACAGTGTTGTGTGTTGGGCAGTTTGTTGCCGAGCACAAATATAGCCAGCTAAAAGTAGAGAGCTGGGACAGTGGAAAGGGGGCATGCAAGTGTTGATTATGCTATCAAAGGCTGTCAAAGATTTGGCATGAGCTTGGTTATATCATATCCTCCATTACCGCTGGCGGTCTTATCGAAGTTGAAACCTCATAACGAGACAGGCAGGGAGAGAATGGAAGAGTGTATATGCGTGTTCGTGTTTTTTGTTATTGTTTTTTGTTCTTGTGTTGGAGAGAGGAAAGAAAGAATGGAGCTTGGCTGAGTGGCGGTGGGACTCTGCCAAGGATTAGAGCTAGTGTTGGCGAAGACGCAGGTGGCGCGAGGACCGATCCATCGAGCCCGAGCGACCACTAAGAGCGTGGCCGTTGTCGTGTGAGGCCGCGCCTTTTGCGTGTGTCAGTCTTCCCGTCGCATCTGCAGTTGGAAGTGTTGCCTTGCCATATGGCACCAAGAAGGTAGTTTTGCGCCTCGCCGCCGCGGCCGCCCGTGTGCCCGAGAGAAACCTTTTGCGTCCCCCGTCATAGATGGGCTTAAACTTGAAGCCAAATAAATGAGCGGCATAATATGAGTGAAAATAGACACGTTTTAATTATCTGGACAAAAACTGGACTCCAGTTCGGCGCGAGATGTGCGTGGCAGTATCTTGATAGAGGCCGCCGTCAACACTCGGCGGTGAGAGGTCACGCAAGGAGACGTCGGGTTTTCATATTCATGGAACTGTTCTCTGCTGTTTAGAAGCTGGATTTGCTGTGTCATTTTATATCAAACAGAACTATTAATGCTAATGTAGATATCTTCCGGAGTTTATGGAGCCAAGAGCATCATTCCTAATTTGACGCACATAGCCAGCCCCTGTGATTGAAACTTAGTAAGTGATAAGGAAATGTATTGCCCAAGAGATGGACATGCAAGTGCAGCCTCACAGCCAGGACGCTTTGTGGGGAAAAAAGGGATGTAACTAAGATTGAAACAATTGATCGATGAATATTTGATAGTATCTCCCCCCCCCCTCTCTCTCTCTCTCTCTCTCTCTCTTCTCTCCTCTCTCTCCTTCTCTCTCTTCTCTCTCTCTCTCTCTCTCTCTCTCTCTCTCTCTCTCGGTAGGTAGGTAGGTAGGTTAGGTAGGTACAGACAATAGATGGATAGACATAGATATTGAGAGAGATTTTAATACACAGAAATAGATCGATAGGTAGGTCTAGTTAGGTAGGTTGGTAAATGATTGTTTAGATTATTTATATTAGATGGATATTTGATAAATGTTAGACGTAAAAAACAGCAAGTTCACTACGTATCCAAGAACAGCAGAGAACCGGAAAAGAGTTACGATTGCCAAAGAATTTAGTGACACGCAGAGAATAATTGTGAAGCTGAATGTATCAAATGTTTTCTCTTACAGTCGTGATATAGTAAACGCCTATAGAAAATGTGATTATTTGAAGGTCAAGCTTTAGAAGTGAGACTAATGTGAAGTTCATACAGACATGTTTCACTGAACTGGTTACAAGTGAACTAGCAAAGATCGCTTTGGTACAAGACTGTGATGTAACGCCAAGCCAAGACACTTGCCTTAAAAATAGTGCAGTACAAATTCCCAATGCTGTGATCGCTCATCGTTCAATTTTAAGACTATTAAAGAGACGCTGATCCACAAGAAGAAAGTACAATTATCGACGTGATAAAAATAGATAAGATTTACAAACACACTTTTATTCGTTGTTTTCGCTGAACGCTACAAAGTAAACAGAACAGTAAAAAGGATTGTTGTGCCTTGTGACTTGGGTTTTCAAGATACTCTGTATTAGACTGTGCGAGCCTACAGTTCCGCTTCGAGATCCACGTCAGAGGGATACATCGCCATGCTCTGTGATTACAAGATGGTTTTCCTTGAGGTCTTCTCCACTACCCCAAGGGCAGGTGAGGTCGGTGATACTGAGAAATGAGGGAGGTAATAACTGTAACCTGTTATGAAAGCGCATTTACTTCGTCTCATCCCAATACAAATCAAGGAATAAGATTTAAACCACATTTCTTTGATGGATTAGGGTGTCTAGATGAACCACATTCTTGCGTTACGTTTCCTTCTTTCTGTCAACCGCGCACGGAAGGTACCGCTTGTAGTTCTCGCTCCCGGCACCCGCGACGCTGATGCGTGCGAGTGGCCGCGCGTCGGTCGAGGGGCGAAATCTAGCGGGATGGTCTGGGTACGAATGGCTTTCTAGGTCACATTTGTATGGTCGATCTGTTGAGAATGGGAGTGTGTTGTTCTTGCTTTATTATTATTATTATTATTATTATTATTATTATTATTATTATTATTTATTATTATTATTATTATTATTTATTATTATATTATAATTATTATTATTATTGGAATTTTTTCATATCATTATTGGTTGAGCTTTGCTGTAACTTGTTTTGAGGCCATTTACTTCTTTTTCATAGTTATAATAAATCATGGTTAGCAAGGTTTGTCTATTTCTTAAGGTAATGTAACTTAAATCATAGTGAAAAAATATTTTACAGTGTGTGGATTTAGTAAAATATTTAACACACCAAAAAGTATCGTGTATCACTATTTATATTGCAATTCTCAATGTTAGTGCAAAATAATTTGAAATTTGGCATAGTATACAATGGATGTAATGGATGAATATATTGTATAGTAGTATATCTGGAGTCAGTGAAATGGCTGAACAAAGCTGTGAATCTGTACAGTTCACCCTCACGTTTTCATATGCTGCCCCACTTACAAGTTAACTTGGACAATTACCATGATTACACCATTTTCCTTTTCTAGTTTCTCGAAATATGCATACACAATGAATAAATTCTGAACAAGGAGGTCAGTGTGCCTATTCATGGTTGTTTGATATTTTTTCTTAGATATTTTCATGACTTGGGCCCTTGAAGTAAAAATTAAAAAGTTGTTGCACTGTACAGGTATAAAGCGTGTATATGTCAGTTATAGCAGTATTGTAAGATCCAAAATTGGTTAATATAAAAGTTGATTTAAATTTTATTATACTGTCCATTCAAACTGAAGGGATCTTCATACTGAGGGGAATCTACAAAGGAGTGGGACTAGGATGGTCTCAAAGGGAATAGTTTTTAGGCCACATTATGGTCCAAGGTTTGATGAGGCATCTATTTGGTTAAGTCTCTATGCACCAAATAAAAGCACTTTGAAAAGAGGCTTTGCTCTTGCCTTTGTGAGCAATGTGGCTTGTGACATAAAATTTTCAAAGTCTAAAGATGCTTGGTTCATTTTCTGGCTCTTTAAATTTTCTTAGTTCATTTTCTGGCATGAGGATTTATATCCCCAAACACTGGTTACCCTTTAAACAGGTCATAGTGATCTTAACATTTTCACCTGGCATCAAGGAGATATCCCCTTCATGCTAGGGAAGAATGTTGAAATCATGATTTGTGTAGTGATCTAGTGCCGGCCATTGGGATATACCCAAGTACCATGTCAAACTCTTCAGTCTTCAGGAGTTATATAGAGTATGTACATTATCTACAACAAAATACTATTAGTTAAGCAGGAAAAAATCCTGTTTGTAATATATGAATTTTTCAGATATTTGACTGCGGTTGAAAATAAATTGATAAGAAAAAAATCAGCTGATTGCAGTGATAGGGATTAAATGTTTGGAAAGATAGCCATAGCATTAGATAGCCAATATATATGTGCAGAATCAGTTGTTAACAATATATTTTTTTCACTTTTCCATCTCCCTATTTGTTCATCTTTGCTCAATTAAACCAAAATCTCTAAAATTACCTTTCTCTTTCAGCACGGAGTGTAGTAGTATGATGGGAGGCATGCGCCACTTCTCAGTCCACCTGGGTGCAGGGCCGCGGTGGTGGGTTTGATGCCCCCATGCCGCCTACATGTCTACTAGTGCAGAGGGCAGCGGCGTGGGGAAACCATCAGAGCCCCCTGTGGCCGGCACGCGGTCCAAACCTGTGTCGGTAAGGAAGTCTTCTCTTTGTGATGTTATAGATGATGCAAACTTTTGAAGTGGTGAATCATCTTGAATTATTCAGTGCGGCCATATCTATTTTGTTTTTTTGTTTTGATGAGAGATGCATGTGTTGCTTTGGCCAGACTTTTGACCTGGGTTCTCAGTAATTAGCTTGACCATTTGAAATGTGTTGATTGCTATATAATTCAGTTATGGTAAATATAATTTGAATTATTGACTTTCAGGGTACTGAAGTAGTGTCTGCGGCTCAGAGTGGGTGTGCCCATCTGAGCTTTGAATTCCAACTGGCGGAGCAGACAACGGTTGTGTGGGAAACTGTTGTAGTTGGCCGTCGCCTCTACTTGTCAATTGTGCACTTACCAGAGGGCAGCAAGGAGGCGTTTGTGTCACTGCTGGAGTATGCTGAGGAAGTCCTTGGCTGCTCTCATGTGCTAATCTGCTTCAAGAAGGATCGCAGTGATCGAGGTTAGTGAATATCTGAAGGAATGTCAGTGTTAATGTTTATTTTTCAACTTGCTAAGTTTTATTTTAAGTATTTCTATGAGCTATGTAAACAAACTGATAAAAGCAAGATTGCAAATGGTACTTCAACTCTCCTTTAATATTGCTCTTACTAAAGCTACATTTTAGAATAGAATTGTGATAAGTGTTATATAAGATGCAAAGATTTTTTCATGTTTTGTTTAATGGTATTTATGATTAAGTAATAACTGGATGTTAGGATAGCTCTCACTCGTACATGAATTTGATATTAAAATTAAATTTGGTTTACAGCTATGCTCATCCGCACCTTCATGTTCCTCGGGTTTGAGGCCATTCCACCTGGCCATCCGATGGCACCCGCCAACAGTGATCACTTCTACATGCTCTATGAGATCGAGTAGTATTGTCACAGGTCAATGTTTCTGTATTGTGGTTGGGTTTTGATAGATTGCAGATTGTTCTTTCCCCTATTTATGAATGAATAATATCTGCAAGTTTTGTATTTCACAGGTTTTGATTTTCAGAAATGTCAGAAGTGATGATTGAATTAGAGGGAAGAACAATGTACAGTCTTTTTAACCCAAGAATTGTCTGGTTTCCCCAAGCTGAGTCTTGTTGTTGTGGAGTGGGTTGGAAATTGCTTCGTGGCAGGTAGAGGGCAGAGAGTAAGTGCCTTACTGCTGCACCACTTACGAGTAACTCACCGAATTGCTGTATTGACGTACGGCTTCCTGTTACTTCACCATAAAGACTGGAGCAACATGTAACTTGTATTGGGCAGATATTCTATAGTTTGAACATATATATATTTTCTTTCTTTGAGTGATTTTATATAATAAGGAAACTGTGGACCAAAGATGTTCTCTCCTGTGCTTGTGTTTGAGGTTTCATTTGTAATTTCATTCGGCATATTCTTATGATGTGCAAAAAGTATGCCCTAAATAGTAGTTCAATAAGGCTTATTTTAGCATTCCTAAATTTGATAAAGAAAATGAGCATTATTGATCCACGGCTTGACTTTGCTGATGGCATCAGTGATCAAAATGGCATCCTACGATCTGATCCTATATCAAGCTCTTTCCAACAAACTCCACCATAACCTCTGCTGTTTGCTACTAGTAGGACATGTATAAATATAAATCTCCAAAAAAAAAAGTATTAAAAAAAAAAGTGGAAAACAATAAAATGTAAAAAAAAAAGATGACAAAAAAGAAAAAAAACAAAGTTGATCTTCATTCCATGTATGTTTTTTGAATCTTTGTAGATTCCCAGTATGTTATTCTTTCATTTTATCACATGTGATTCTACCATTTTATTCAGATATGTAGATGTGCAGTTTACAGTGGCACTTGTAGTTCTTCACGAGTCACCATTATGATTTTGTATTATAAGATATTTCCTTTCATTGTACTGGGAGAAACAATCAGTGATTTCTTTTGTTCATATATTCAATAAATCACACAATAAATGTAATTTTTTTTTCTCCTGTTGAAGCAACTTATAATTGGAGAGGATCTGTGGAAAAAAAAAGTTAATAACCCTGTTTTCATTGAATTTTCATTGAAATATTTCAGTTAGACAAAAGCGATTGTTTCTTGGAAAAGATTTGCTCATCATTTTGTTTGTCTTTGTGTATCATCTGTTGATGATACAGTAGTGACAGATGTGGCCTTCGTCAACAAATAGATAACAGGAAAGTTTTAATGTACAAAGCATGTGCATAAAAATTAAAATAACATCACCAGTATTTCCGACTTAACATTTTTCCTCCATCACGTATTTAGTTGATACTTTTAGTTAGTTATCAATTTTGTATCGTATGACAATTCGCAAAAAGTTCTTTTACTGGAAAGTAAAATATTGTTAGGAACATAGTGCATTGTTGGTAGTAACTATTTTCTTGTATGGAAAGTGTGGTTTAACAAGATTTTCACTTGTAATAATGCATATGCAGTTTCATAAAGGACAAAGTGTGTAAGAGGAGTTGTACTTGAATTACTAAAGAGTAGTTTATTAGGTGACTATGAAACAAAAAAAAAAACAACAACATTATTAAGATGGCTAAAGTAATTAGAAATTTTATTTTAACTTGAGTGCTAAGAAAGATAAATACTATCAAATATTTGTAAGTTAAGTTGACTAAACTGTAATTTCTTGCATACTAAAGATTTGCTTGCTATAAAAAAACTGGACTAGTACTACAAATATCTTAGAATCCTGAAAATTTTAAGCAAGATACATATTGAAATAATTTTTTGAGAAATGATTCCATTATGAAATCCTTGACTTTAATTCAGAATGAGTGTACTGTGCCTATGAAATATAATGAAGTAAAGTATGTTTTTCTTTTCATTTTTTCCTTTTAAAGTATCAATAATCAGCAACACATTTACACTGAGCAGAATGTACAAGTTGAATGCACGTATCAGCTTGGTATATGAAAATAAATTAGATTAAAGGGTATTATCATCTGTATGAAGGAACCGAGGGAAAAAGAGTGAACTTCAGTGAAGAATGGTTTCATTTTTTTACAGAAACGGTGATTATCAGAGATTGGGAATATTAAATGCAACAAAATTAGAGTTTCATGAATCAGATTAAGAAATCTAACATGTAGCAGTTAGCAACGATTGCACCAAGTTCACATAATAAAAAAATAGATAGATGAAAAACATTATATGGCATTTCTACTTGCATATTTCATGAAGGTAAACAAGGACTTCACAAATCAACAAATATGAATGTATGTTTTGTAGACAAAATATACCAACAGATCTTGTTTTTGGTTTTCCTCAGATCTCATGAGAAGTGTTACCGAGAACAATAAAAATTCATATGTTTTTGATGTGCAAACAATCATCCTAGTTTCCAACCTATATGGCATATCACATTGTTACTGACATTGTGAATGAAAAATAAGAAAGTATTATGCCCAAATGTTAAGCCACGGACACAGTCACGCATGCTCGACAGGCGGGAGTAATATATGTGTGAGTGTGAGTGTGAGAGAAAGAAGGCGCAGAACTGGCTATTATTAATCGTTGTCTCTGGCTACTCATCATCTCAAATGAGTGGGCAACAGTCATGAATATGCCAACAGAATTTGGCAGGTGAGGACACAACCCTCGGATATATCCAATTGTGTGGACATGTCTTTAGATGAAAATATTCAAGTAAGGTTTAAGAAAAATGATTGCTTTCAGTGCTAATGTATGTAATGATAATAGTCAAAAATATACTAAGCAATTTTTTGGAAGAAATTTCTGTACACAATACATACACTCATACGCGTTCTCGCACCTCAGTTGCCACTATCAAGGTCTATATAAGTATTATTATTATTATTGTTATTGTTATTGTTATTGTTATTATTATTGTCATTGTCATTGTCACTATTATTGATTTTATTATTATCATTATTATTGGTAATATTATTATCATTATTATTGGTAATATTATTATTATCATTATTGATAATATTATTATTATTATTATCATTATTATTACATCATTATTATTATCATCATTATTATTACCATCATTATTATTATTATCATTATCATCATTTTTAGTATTATGGCTATCACTAGTAGTATTAGTATCATCTTTACTAATATAATTATGATAACAACAATAAAATAACAATGACAATGGTTGCAATGACAATAACAGAATAGTAAATGTTGTAACGGTAATAAAAATGTTACTTATGATAATGATAATAATAATTGTAGTAATAAAATAATAACACAATATGATAATATAATGATGATGATAATAATAATAATGATAATAATAATAATGTAATAATAATAATGTAATAATATAATAATAATAATAATGATAATAATAATAATAATAATAATAATGATAATAATAATAATAATGATGATAATGATAATGATAATGATAATGATAATGATAATGATAATGATAATGATAATGATAATGATAATGATAATATGATATATAATGATAATATTGATAATTATAATAATTACAATGATAATATGATAATAATAATAAATATTATTACTATTACTCTCATTATTATTACTAATGTTATCATTATTATTACTGCTATTATCATTACTATAATTGCTATTGCTATTATTATTATTATTATTATTATAATGATTATTATTACCATCATTATCATCGCAGAATGAACATTACTAAACTGAATGCGAAATAGACCTAATCAACTAAATCTGCAAATCGTTCATTCAATATGCCGGAATATAAAATTACTTAAGTGTCTGCTCATTTGCTACCGTTTCTATTATCTCCTTCCCACCCTACCATGCTCTATTTCCCCCCCCCCCCGCCCCCCTCGCTCTCAGCTCATGCTCGGTGACGCCATAGGCCTTATCATCCAAAGCTGTGCTCCGAAGTGACTTTTTTTTTTTCCCCCATTCACTACCCGTGAGTTAGGTAGTCCGGGTTCCGCTTTCGCCACCCGGTTATTGGTGCTAGTTAAGTGATCTTATTCTGAGTTTGATTTGTATTGAGTTTACCTTGGTTAAAGTTTATCTTGGGGGAGGTGCCGCAGAGATTGTTTTGAAAGATTCCTCTGAGTCAAGTATGGTGCGGGCGTAAGTTGCTGCTACAGTGCTTCTCTGTGAGGTTTCTCTGTTTGGTACATCGCTGAAATTGTGGTGTCTAATGTGATAGAGTGCCTGACAGTCTAGTAGGTAGTGTGTTAGTGGATGGCTCACCACAGTCTGACAATAATTACACTCTTTTGGCACTCGTTCGTCAATCTCCCAGCTACAAGGATAGCCTAGCCGTAGCCGGTGGATGATAACAGCATCCTTCCTAGACATGGAACGGGGGATGGTGATGGTTTCATATTCTGTGACAGTTTTGTACCAGGTCGCCGAAGGTGAACCTGCTTGAACCCAGACTTGGTGTTGGATGAGTGTAATTTGCTTTGCTGTAATCTTGGCTCTGTTTTTGATTTGGCTGATGCTTGGTTTAATCGGCTGTAAGCGAGTTTGGTGGAGGCTGGATTTGGCTGCAGAGTCTACACGATCATTGCCTTCTAATCCGACATGACTGGGAATCCACATTATTCGGACCGTCTTGCCTTGTTGAGTCAGCTGTTGTAGCTTGAACAGAGTTGATGTTGCTAAGTAAACATTGTCCAAGTGAGCGCGGTTCTGTAAGGTGTGAATGGCAGAGAGGGAGTCCGTGAAAATACATACTGTAGATTTTGTACAGAAGAGTGCATATGTCAATGCTGATCGAATGGCGAACAGTTCTGCCTGGAGGATGGAGGAATCATTGCTGAGTCTCGATGCCTGTACATAGTCATTGCAAAGAAATGCACCTCCGGCTCTGCCTGATTCTGGATCAACAGACCCATCAGTGTAGATGACAGTCGTGTCTCTGTCATTCTCAATTGAAGAGATAGTCTCTCGTAGATTCTGCAGGTCATTTGGAGAGCAATTCTTCTTAGGTCTCGGGAGACTGTTAATTAGAAAAGCTGCAAGTGGTGGTTCCCAGGGATTTGGTTCTGCATATCCATGGTGTGGTGCATCAATGCCGCGGGACAATAGAGCAGGAAGGAGGTTGAAGGAGGTGACGCTTTGATGGATTTCATGATGCCAGGGAAGAACGCGGCGATGAGGGGCTTGAGGGGTGTCTAGGATCCGTCTTAGAGAATCTCCCAGAGGTGACTGTCTGTGATTGGAGACTATCTTGCAGACATGACCTGCAACAATCTGCTGGATTCTTATATGTAGGGGAACTAACTTGGCCTCCAGACGCAGGTTCACGAGGCGCGTCCACCTAGGGGCCCGAGGATGACACGCATGCACTGTTTTGGATGGTTTCAAGTTTATTAACCTGGGCTGGGGTGAGAGACAGTAGGGAAAAGGAGCTGTAGTCTATGAGCGACCGGATAGCGTGTACATAGAATGATCTTAAGACATGGAAGCCAGCTCCTAATCTTGTTGTGGTGAGACATCGTAAGACATTGATTCTTGCTTTGGTTTTGTCCAGGTTTTTTAATTGAGGAGGAATCATTTTGAGTGTTGAGAATGATTCCGAGGCATTTGTGGGAGGTGACCCACTCTATCTTATTGGTTTCTATGTACAGATGGTGGTTGGGAATGAAGCGTCTGATTTGTAGAGCTCGTCTTGTTTGAGTTTAACTTAAGTCCTAGGGTGTGACATTTCTGGTTATGAGATCAAGAGCTTGCTGAGCATGTGGGAATCGAGAGGCGCCAGTGGCGATCAGTTGGAGGTCGTCAGCATAGGCGAAAAGGTGTGTGGCGGAGGGAGTTGAATGGCAAGGAGTTCTGCTATGAGGAGATTGAACAAGAAGGGACTTAAAATCCCTCCTTGGGGGGTACCATTTTCAAAAACCTTGAAAACTGAGTAGTGCTCCTGGAATCTGACTCTTGCCTTGCGATGGAGAAGGTAGTCATTAGTCCAGGAGAGTATCTTGCCCGAGATACCTCTTGAGGTAAGGATATGAACAATGACTTCCCGTCTCGCAAGTTCGAAGGCCTTCTCTAGGTCTAGGAAGACTGCAAGACCATCTTTTCCATCAAGGGTGCTGTGGATGCGGCGAGGTTGTCTTTGGTTCCAAGTCCCTTGCAGTAAGCGAAAATATTCTTGTCAGGATGGGGTACTTTGTGTTGAGTCTTGCTAAGATAGCTCGTTCCATTGTTTTGCTAAGGCATGATAACAATGATATGGGACGGTAGGAGGGAGGTGTGGTGTTCTTTGGAATAGGATGAATATTGGCTTCTTTCCATTGGGACGGTAGTCGGCCTGAGGTGAGTGAGGCTGTAAAGAGGTTGGTTATCTGCATGAGTGCATGATCGCCAAGGTGATTGAGCATAGAGTACGAGATCTTATCTATGCCTGGGGCTGTATCCTTGCTGGTTTTGATGGCTTTCTTGATCTCATATAGTGTAAATGGGACATCGAGGTCTGAGGGGAGAGCAATAGCAGTGTGGATACTGAGTTCACGGCGATGTGAGAGGTTCTGGGTTCTGTTGAGGGTGGATCGCGGTAACTGTGTATTGCTACTTCTTGCTTGAAAGGATTGGATGAGATCATTTGCAATCTGCAATGGCTGAGGGTGACTAGGTTGTTTTTTATGTTTACCAGAGACCCTGTTAAGTTTCGTCCATAGGTCATGGAGGGAAGTGTGAGCATTAAGGGATTCACACCATTCTAACCAAGAGTTGGTGCGGATTTCTTGAATTTCTTTGCAGATCAACCTGTGAGCTGCTCGGAAGGTTTCAAGAAGGGAGGGAGAAAAATGCTGTTTGAGTTTTTTCTTCAATACGATGAGACGGTGCTTAAGTTCACGGACTCTATCGTTGTAAAACCAGCCGTTTTTGTGAGTGAAGACACTGGTGCCTACTTTGGGAATGGCTTGATTGGCTGCTTGGTGGAGGGCGGCAACAATCTCTTTTTCTTGGTCTTCTAAATCATGAGCTGGCACGTGAGTTTCCGCCCATTCTTCCATCAAGTAAGAAAATTCGTGCCAATCAGCTCTCCTGAAGTTCCAGCGTGGTTCGGGAGCGCGCCTCTGTAGACGAGGTAGGTCAACTGTAATGGTGGATGCAAAGTGATCAGAGGCTAAGTATGGATGTAGAGACCAGGTTGTTAAAGGTAGTAATGACGTGGAGACGAAGGAGAGGTCTAGTACACCCCTCTGAGGTGTGTGGACACGTGTTTGTTGAGAAGAGAGGTAGCTGGGAAGGTCTGGAGCATCTGGTTAAGATAGTTTCCGGCCCTGCATAATCGTGAGGCAGAGGACAACGGATTGTTCCAAGTCGGACAGTGAGCATTGAAATCTCCACCTACTATGGACGGGGAGCTACTAACAGCAGCAAAAGGTGATCTAATTTGAGGGTTGCACCTAGTCTGGGTGGGCGATATATATTGTAAATCTGTAATTTGGTGTTGTGCAGGGATATAGTGACAGCTAAACTTTCTACTTCTTGTCCACAGGAAGCAGTTATCTGGAGAGGCTCGGCATGTATGTTTCTCCGGACTAGAATGGTTAGTCCCCTGCTACGACCTTGGCTGTAGAATTGATGGAATCCTTTATAGTTCGGGATGGTGATGCTGGTTTGAAGAAGAGTTTCTTGCAGCAGAACGACATCGTAACGTTGTTCGGCGAGTGCAAGTGTGAGTAGAGGTAACTTGGCTCGAAAACCAAGGATATTCCACTGAAGGAGTTTGATCTTTTCTTCTGCATTTGGGTTATTGGCCATCGTCGGAGTCAGTACTGAAGTTAGAGTTTGCATAATCGTTCGGGGGCCGTTAGGTATGTGGATTACCGGTGGAGTTCCGTCTTTTGAAGATGAACAGTGATCGGGTGGAGGGTTGGAAAGTTAAGGTCAAAATCCTCAACCTCATCATTTGCGGTTTGGTTGTCGGTGGAATGCTGGTTCAGTTGAGGTCCTGTTTCAAGAGACGAGCAACTACTCTTCTTGAGTTTTTCGCTTCCAGAGGATAATCTCCTGAAACGTTTCCTTTGTGAGAGTCCTTCTGAAAGTGTGGATTCGGTGTCATGGGAGGACACCGCAGACAAGGTGAGGTTTGTATGGTTGGATGGCTCGCTGGTTTTAAAGAAGTACCAGGAGCATCTTCAGGTGGCATAGCTTGCGCGATGTTGGGGTGGTCGGCAGCTGATTCCGGTGCCGCGTCTGAGGTTCCTGCAATTTCTGCAGGTTTGACATTGAGAATGGTCTGTATAGCCGTTTGTATGTTTTCTCGGTTGGCGTGCTTCCCAACAAGGGCGAAGCCCATCTGCAGGATTGTGGTTAAGAACTCCATATCTTGGGAGTTGTTTGCAGTGCCGCAACCAGTGCATTTACTGGACGGGAGGATTACAGGAGGAGAAGGATGCTGTTTAGTTGGGGGCAGTCTTGGCCATGTGGATTTGATGGCAGAGGAATAAAGTCGAGATGTAGAGGGAGAGTCAGCCGGGGAACTGGTGTTCCATGTATGAATCTTTCTTGTGAAAGTCCTAGGAGGCCGTTGGTCTGATGAGAGAGCTACTTTAGAAGGGAGGACAAGACGTTGGAGCCTCTCTGGGCATATTGGGTTCCAAGCATGATGGGAGTCCCCACAATTGGGACACTTGGCAGTGGTAGGGTAACCTTCTTTCAGTTTTGTAATGCATAAGTCGGTGAGGTGGGGTTCAGAACAGACTCCACATCTAGCCTTACTTCTGCATTTCGAAACGTGGTGATCGAAGCGTTGGCACTTTCCACACCTGATAGGTTCCTGGTAGTACTCCCTAAGTCAGAAGGTTCCAAATATACCCAATTGGAGCTCTGTTGGAGGATCACCCAAAACATTAACAAGAACTTGACGAGTTTCTTCCTTAGACGGACGAGCAATAAGGCGTGAGGCAGAGTCGATGAGAGGGTGTTCTCGAAGACGACTAAGTGGGAATCCAAGCGGATAACCCTCGAGGACCATCTTGGTTTTCTTGGGTGGACGGCAGTATGGGGAAAGATTGATGGTCTTTCCAGTGCTGAGTACTTTGGTATTGTCTAGGATCTGAAGAGAATCTGGATTTACTGGTTTGAGAATGCAATCTCCTTTGTTGTTGATGTTGGTGGAAACTTTCAGTGAGGGAAAGTCTTTGTCCAGAGCCAACAAGGCTTCAATGGAGGTAGGAAAGTCTTCATTGGTGGAGATAATGTAGCTGGTGGAGGACTGGTGAGATGAGGCGGTTGAGGTGGAGGGTTCGTTGTTTATGCCTGGAGGATCCTTGGAGATCCCCGTATGCTCCTCAGGAGGAGACATAGAAGTAGAGGCACCGGTGTCCAACTCAGGTGGTGGTGGGGTTGGATTTTCTGCAGCCTCTGCAGGTACAGGAGGACGTGGAGGTTTCTTCCTTGTTGTCACCATAGCGGAGGATAAGAAAATAGAGGAAAAGAATGAAGCTAAGATCAATCACTTCCCCTACCCTTTCCTCGATTACCTATGACAAACACGAGGAAAGTCAAACCCTAATAATGGAACCTTTCTCCCGAGTTGAAAGCAGCCAACTACCGGCACCCCTTGTGGCACTGCCCGCGGGGTTCACCTTGGCTCGGGAGGGGACACTAAGTGGAAGTGATTGAGGGCCAAAAAATACTCTTATGGTTCCAACAAAGATGCTGGTTATAGGTCGGAAGCTATATCGTTGGCCAATTGGCGGAGAGACATTCGGTGGCATGAAAGTCACCCACTTGGCGTGGTTCCTTCCTTGACTGCGTGATTGGCGAGCTCTCGGCGCCTTGAGTGACTAGATCCTCGCGTCAGCGACGGATGACAGTCTGCCCACACCCCCGCGTGCCGTTGAATGGACTAAAGGGGAAGGGAGCAAGGCTCCTTAGTGCAGGAGCAGAGAGTCCGAAGTGACGAGACCTGTACTTATATTAATTTTGCATATCTGTTTTATGCCTTTTTTTTTTTTTTTTTTTTTTTTTTTTTTTTTTTTAATAGAAATTCTAACATAGTATGACAGTATATTTCTCATCAGCGTCCTCATGTAAAAATCGCGCCGCATAGATTTCTTGATTTTGATTTTCAAACTATTCGACAAAAATGTGTCAAATAGACCAATAGGCCTTTCACAAAATATCTTCGCATTCACCCGGGCAAAATCAAGTGAACGCTCGACCTGACAAACGTGGCGAACAGGGCATGAGTTGAAGTAGTTTGCTTCGACTCGCGGACCGTTTGTAAACAACCAAAATGACCGCCACTTAAGAGCCTTACAATTATATCTGTCCAAACTGCAACGCATGTTTCAATTTACCTTTCTATCTTTGTTACTGAAATGGAAAATATGTACCGGTGGCATCAGTGGTGCTTACCTTGAGATGTCACTAATGATGGAACCTGTCCTCGAGCTGTAAACCTAGCAAAAAACTGAAATGCACTATATATTCACTAATTATTACCTTTATTTTCATGAAAAAGATACGTTCTTGTGCATGCAGAGCTTTCCATTGTATTTGCAATGCCTATGAAAAGTAATCTTATTTGGCTTCGATGCCACACTTAAATAATAAAAAATCGCGTGCCGCATTTGAACTATGAAAGTTCTGATGAGAAACCGGATATAAGCAAAGAGATGAATAAAGGAATATCATCATCATCATCATGGGGGCTGACGCCGACGGGGGCGCATAGCCGCATCCACCCTTCGCTTCCACCTACGAGGATCCCTCATGGCTAGACGCCAGGCAGGGACTCGGCCCATCTCTAGTTCTTCACGGCAGGTTTGGTCGATCTGCCCAAGCCATGACTTCCTCGGTCGTCCCACAGGCCTCCTCCACCCAGGGTTGTCTCGAATAGAGACGACCTGATGGGCAGGATCATCCTGAGGAAAGCGAGCCAGGTGGCCGTATAGCCTGAGTTGGCGATCACGGATTGTGCAGATAACAGGGCTTGTGCCAGTCTCACGGTGCAACCGTTGGTTGGACACATGGTCCCGCCAACAGTACCCCATGATCTGGCGCAAGGACCTATTGCAAAAGGCTTCAAGACGAGCCTCCAAGGCACAGGACAATGTCCAGGTTTCGCTACCGTATAGCAAAACTGGCATTATCAGGGCCTTGAAAACCCGAAGCTTGGTCCTTCTGCACAGGTACCGACATCTCCAAATACTCTTGTTGAGAGAGTTCATGACCCCTGCTGCCAGGCCAATCCGTCTGCTGACTTCATGGTCTGACAGCCCAGAGTTATGAACTACACTACCAAGGTATGTAAAGCTCTCTGTGACTTCAATGTCCTCGCCGCAAGCACGTACCGACTGAACAGGTTCTCCTATCAAGTCCCCAAATTCCTGGACCTTGGTCTTGGTCCAGGAGACCTCTAGACCCAGGGGCTTCGCTTCATTGCTAAATGCATCGAGAACTAGGGTTTCCAAAGACTCAGATAGAATGGCAACGTCATCAGCAAAGTCAAGGTCTGTAACCTTGATATTGCCCAGCGTTGCCCCACAATGACTTTGAACAGTAGCTCTGCCCAGTATCCAGTCCATGCAAGTGTTGAAAAGAGTTGGTGCAAGGACACAGCCTTGCCTCACTCCTGAACTAACAGGAAAGAAGCTCGACAGGCCCCCACCACACTTTACAGCACTTTCAGTACCAGTATACAGGCTTGCTATTAGTCCAATAATCCTTGTTGGTATTCCTCTCAGCCTCAGGATCTCCCAAAGTGACTCCCGATGCACCGTATCGAACGCCTTCTTGAGGTCGATGTAGGCTGCAAGCAGCCCACGCCCGAACTCACGACGGCGCTCTACAATGACTCGAAGCGCGAGGATACGGTCTATTGTGGACTTACCAGGAGTGAATCCGGATTGCTCCAGTCTCTGGTGCCTCAGTAGATGGTCTCTGATACGTCTCAGAAGGATGTGGGCGAGAACCTTGCCTGGTACACTGAGCAGTGTGATGCCTCGGTGATTGCTGCAGTCCCAACGGTCCCCCTTCCCCTTCCAGAGAGGGATGACCACACCCCTCAACAGGTCAGGAGGAACGGAACCGGACTGCCAGATGGCAGCCAGGACAGCATGTAACCCCCGTGCCATAGGTTCACCACCAGCCTTTAACAGTTCAGCTGGTATGCCGCAGATACCAGCTGCTTTACCACTCTTCAGCTTGGAAATCGCCCCCCTAACTTCAGTTAGGGAGGGAGGGTCCTCACTGATAGGTGGATCCGGCAGCGGGATCTCGACACTACCCGCATCCAAGTTAACTGTTGGTGGGTCAACCTGGTACAGCTGCTCAAAATACTCAGCCCAACGTCCCCGCACCGCAACAGGATCTGAAACGATCTGACCACTTACTGAGCGAACTGCTGTCACCTGTGAAGAGGGCTTGGAGTTCAGCTTTCTCAGGGCTTGGTATGCAGGACGAAGGTCATTTACTAAGAAATGGCCTTCTACCTCCTCTGCAAGACTCCTAATAAACTGTTCCTTGTCCCTTCTTAACAGGGACCGAGTTCTGCGCACATGAGAACGGTGCAATTCCCGATCCCCTGTCAGACGAGCCGCACGACATGCATCTGTGGCTTCCAGTGTCTCCGCGAGATGGAATTCTGTACTGCTCTCGGGCGTACACCAATCGTATCTTGAGCTGCATCAAGCGTTTCACGCTTAAAGGTATCCCACAGAAGAACAGGGTCTGTCAGACTGCCAAGCACTGCGAAACGATCAGAGATTGCCTCAGCAAACCCGCGGGCACACTCCCCCTCCCTCAGCCTGTCCAAATGAAACACCCTAGGGTGATCATTTGACCGCTGGGGGTTTTGAAGTGGACCCGGAGGGTAGCCACAACCAATCTATGGTCAGTACCACAGAACTCAGCACTCCTGTACACCCTGCAATTCTGAAGGATCCTCCAACGAGTGCTAACAAGTATGTGGTCGATCTCCTTGGCTGCGTTACCCGCATCACTGTACCATGTCCAGCGATGTGGGTCTGGGCGCTGGTACCAGGAGCCAGAAATCCTCAATTTCTGGGACCTAGCAAAGTCCCGGAAAAGGAGGCTATTCTCGCTACCGGCATCAGCTCCTGAACCATGGGGACCGACAGACATCTCATAGCCAGCTCGATCACAGCCAGATACCGCATTGAAGTCGCCCAGAACAATGCGAATATCTCGTCGGGGACATCTGTCTGCCACAGATGTAAGTTTGGCGTAGAACATCTCTTTCACGTCAAGTTTACAAACATCGGTAGGAGCGTACACAGCAATAAGAGACATGAAGCCAAAAGAAAGCTTCAATCTCAATACCATTATACGCTCATCAACAGGAGTAACCTCTACTACCGAGGGCTGGAGTCTGCTGGAGACGGCAATGGCTACTCCCTGGAGATGGTGGCCATCGCTGCGGCCCGACCAGTAATAGGTGTAGCCACCTACACAGGTCATGCCGCTGCCAGGCCTCCTCACCTCCGAGAGAGCAGCCACCTCAACTCTCAGCCTCCCCAGTTCCCTCGACAGTAGAGGCAACCGATCATCCTGACGCAAAGAACGGACGTTCCAAGCCCCCACCCTAACTTCCCGCCTGAGGTTCAGCCTCTGGCAGTCGCTCCGGGTGGATGCCACCTCTGCCACCCCCACCGACGCTGCCCCATATAAAAGGGGGTGGCGGGCTGCGTGCCCCATCATCCACCTGTGGGGTTCCCGAGGGCTTTCCCCCACAAGCTTCACTCTGGGCTGGCGGCCACCAGAGCGCAGGCGAGACGGGTAGTCCCCGTTCCCAGCCTGCGCTCCAGCAGTCGCCCTCCCAGCAGGGCCCACAGTCCGCCTCACTTGCTGGGTGGGAGGGGCTTTTCCCCTCCTCCCAGCCTCTCCATTTATAGTTTCACTGCCGATTGGTTTATATCTGGAATATGTAGTTAGAGTATATTCGTAATATTGGTCAGATCTTTTATTGTTAGATGATATTGGTACTGGGTGATGGTCTAGATCAGTAGTGTCCAAACTGGGGTTCGCGTACCCTGGTGGTACGTAACATAGATCATAGGGGTACGTGAACAAACAAGGAACACACACGCCTTACATCTCACATTAAGTTGTGTATTTTTCAAGCATTTTGTTATTAAATCATCTTTTTTATTCGTGTATTAAATTCGAATTTATTGACCAACGCTCCTGCAATGCAGTCATTTCATAATTAGTATATTATTTTGCAGTATCCTAGTTAAAAGAGTTTGTTTCGCCATAGTGGATGGGAGAGGTACGTGACAGTACAAGAAGGTAATAAAAGGTACAATAGGCGAAAATGTTTGGACAACACTGGTCTAGATGTAAAGAATGAGCCTGTCCCAAGGTGGAGGTAATGGGCATGGAAAACTTCAAAACGTTAGTTTCCAAGCTTTAGCGTTGCTCCAGATATCGAACGA
Source organism: Penaeus vannamei (assembly GCF_003789085.1). NCBI lineage: Eukaryota > Metazoa > Arthropoda > Malacostraca > Decapoda > Penaeidae > Penaeus > Penaeus vannamei. Next base: position 23,743 of record NW_020869983.1, read on the forward strand.
TGCCATTTCCGACTTTAAAGATCTAGATATACATTTTTTTCACTGTTTAGTAAATAACGCGATAATTAATGCCGCAGCATGTGATGCAACATCACCCGATTTCTCCTCTTGTGTTGCCCAGGATTAAGATATCTACTTAAAGTTTTATTAGATTTTTATAGTCAATGTTATAACTATATTCAAGTGACATTTGAATGAATATTACACGAATTAGCATAATGTTAGATTCAAATGGGTGCAATGAAATGTGGAAATATATTTCAGTTATAGGAAAGGAAATGAAGGAAGAGATATTTAAAGCGAAATTAAACTAATAAAACCTTACCGGTTTCCCTGTTACTTGTTGAACTCAAATTGTGTTCAAGATAGTTCTTTCTTAGAGCAATTATACGTACTGCATAAAGGAAGTTCCCATATTAGAAATATTTTTCTTGTTTCCTGTGAAATTGAATTGTTTTCTTTGTCTACACCCTTACTTTTCTCTGATATTCAGTAACCCACAAATATTAAGGTATAACAGTAATATATACATATATCTATCTATCTCTCTCTCTCTCTCTCTCTCTCTCTCTCTCTCTCTCTTCTCTCTCTCTCTCTATATATATATAATAATATATATATATATATATATATATATATATATTATAATATCATATACAACATACATACATGTAAAAGGGAGAAGGCGGAAAATATGGGAAATGAGGAGACTATCAGCAGGAGAAAAGGCGCTGTTCAAGGTGAAATCAGGCGGCAGCTTCATTGAGGAGGATTCCACCAGTTTGCTGGTGTGGGCATCAGTGAAAGGAAAGACAATACATGCAGCTGACCAATTCCACTGATGGCAGAAGAGGGCCTTGTTGTCCCTTGGATACACCGTATTTATGTTCAGATAGGCGCTTATTTATGTTGAAACAGGCGCTTAGTTAGGCTGACGCCTGTTTAGCCAAAGTACCGTTTATCACAGGGGCACAAGGGAGCATAGATGACCACCTTCGAGGAGGACGAGGTGGAAGAGACACCAGGTGTTCACCTGGCGAAAGATGAGCCTGCAGTTTGAGAGAGTGAAGAGTGCAACCGAGAGCGTAATCTCCTCAGTGCAGGGCAGACTAAAGACGGACAGGTAAGAAATCTCTTTAGGAGAGGAGTCGTGGGAGAAGGTACGCGCGCCCTTGATTGCGCGCAGAAAATCGATATCTCATCCGGCACTGTGGGTAAGAGATCGGAGGAACAGCGAGGTGGCAGCACCTCTGCTCAC
>NW_020869983.1:34623-39623 GCF_003789085.1 Penaeus vannamei
GATTGGCGTCTCTAGAATATTCCAAATCACTCAAAAATCGTACACTTGCAGACACCGCCAAGACGGTGGGAAACTACACACGAATTCGTTTTTTTGTTTTTCTTTTTAGTTTTCCCTCCGCGTATACCACAAACTTCACAAACCACAATTATACCAAAGGATGAAACACACTCAAAGTACCCAAGCACAGAATAAAATGTATAGATCCCGACTGCTAATATCCGAGAAAAAAAATATCACCACTGACGGGACACGGTAAATATTCTCCCCTCGCTCGGATCAGGACTCAACCCGCGGCAGCACAGACTCTCTCGCGCGCCGGTCAGATACCTACTGGAGACTCCCGAGGGATCCCCAGGAAACCCCGGCGCGGTTGCCAGATGTCGCTACCCGGAGCATACCCGCCGATCTTTTGGTATACCAGAAATCCATCATTTACCGCCGGTGTTTGTGATATTGCCTTTAGGAACACCAGTGGAAGTTGCAGTGGAGGACATTAAGCGAAAGAGGGCGAGTAAAACGACACAATCAGCGGCTTCTAAGGACTTCGCGGCTGAGGGGGACTCGAGCACATCTAAAAGGGATTAGAACACCTGCAGAGTCCTGTGGTAAGCGTCCTGTGGTAGGAGAGCACAGGAGCTTTGCGCAGCATATAATCACTTGGCAAGATTGTCACCACAAACCCCACCATCAGCGGCTGTTGTGACGAGGAACCACACACGCATCACCTCCATCGCCGCCTCCGTCATCACCGGCGTCATCACCACACACTGTTTTGAAAGCCAACAGCCAGTATCGACCAGAAAAATCAACAATACAAGACAGAAAAAAGGGTAAAATTAAGCTACAAATCAAGGAAAAGAAACTGAAGCCAAAAGACCAAGACCAGAGCAGCCCGTAAGGCCACCCAGGAGAAAAATAATGCTTCCTCTTTACACGTAACACGAGAAATAAAGCAGCAGACTTCAAGTTGATGTTGTTTTGTGTGTTCAAGAATGCTTACCAACATGCATATCTCAGACTAACAAGGCCACCACAAGCTGATAGCAGATCGTAGATGCTTTGGAGGTTAAACTACATTTGAATTTGCTTAAAAAGCTACTTTGAATACGTTTAACTTCTTTTTTTATATCTTATTTTCTGACGTACCTTCTTGAGATTTGCATAAGTGGTTGTCAGATTAGTGTGCGTTATCTAATCGCTTGTTCTGATTTACATTTTTACACGCGGGTGGAATTTTTTTTCTTTTGTTTTCTCTCCCTCTCTGCTTTTGGGAGAAAGTTGACGAAGAAATGGTTCTTTATTTAAACACCTATTGGTAAAATATAGTAGATTCTCTACATATTCTTTCCGATGCTTTTTGGTTAAAAAAAAAAAAAAATTGATGGAAATTAACACATGAAACATTGTTATGTACGAAAAAAAATTAAAAAGACCAGAATTGACAAATAAAATAGAAAATGTACGCCCAAAGTACATAGATAGCTCTTTACCGCTTCAAGATTTTACCAATATTATTTTCTCTCGTGGACCTAACCTAAAATTGAATAAAACCCAATTGTTGAACACTGTCTAACCCAAATTCTCTTTCAACTTTACCGAAGAAGAAGAAGAAGAAAAAAACTCAGCTTTTATAAATGCTCGAAGCTCAGATTCCTTTACCTTTCGAGACGAGAATTCACAAGCAGAGAATTTCTCCAGAAAATCTGTTAAGTGAGATTTGAAACAATGGATCGGCAAGTCACGGTGGTCCCTGTCGCCCCCCCCCCCCCCACGCCGCACTCGATCGTAATTCTTATAATTCTTTTATTTGGGGGGGGGGGGGTGCTGCATAAGGGGCATGGGCGCGGGTCCAAGCCTACCCAGAGAGAGGCACAGGCACACACACAGGCACACACGCGCATATACGCGCGCGGGCGCTGGTCTATAGGTTGTGTATACATATGAAGAATAAGGTATTATGCCTGTGTATGTGCACACACACACAGAGTATTTATGTATGTGTGTGTATATATATATATATATATATTATATATATATATATATATATATATATATATATATATATATATATATATGTGTGTTGTGTGTGTGTGTGTATGTGTGTGTGTGTACATGTATAATTTATATACATATATATACAAGCATGTGTATTTAGACATGCATATAAATGTGTATATATATGTGTATACACCACACACACAAATATATATTGTATATATATATACATATATATATATATTATAATATAATATATATTGTATATAACTGTGTGTGTGTGTGCGTATGTGTGCCATATAGATACATAGACATACATATATGACACACAAATACACACGAGTATACAACCAAAGTAATAGTATAAAACAGCATGTCCGTCCATAATCATCCACGTGCCCCCCCCCCTCAGTGTAACATCGAAGACAGCCCATTAACCCATGCGCCCCCCCACCCACCCCCCACCCCCATGACACAGTACAAGCCCGCGAAAAAAGCCACCTATGTGTGTACGATCATGAATGGGGGGGTAAGTATGTGAATGAACCAGCGTGGGCGAGGTGGGTGTGGGCGTGGGTGTGGGCGCCTGATGACATTTGATGGTGGTGTGCGCGCGTGTGCGTGCGTGCGTGTGTGTGTGCGCGCGCATACGTGTGTGTCCGTGCACATTTTATAATTGAGTCTTATGCCGTCTCACAGTTTACCGTTTTTTTCAAAATTAGAGAAAATGGGAAGTTGCTTCATACTCCCATTTTCTTCTACTAATAACAACAGAAAACGGCGTCTCCAAGGAAAGGAAGCAGGAGACGCCGAAGCCAATCTGTTTTTCTTGCGCGCGACCCGCTGACACAGCCACTTCGACGGAAGGAGCCGAGTCGTCGGAAACCTGGTGTCGACACGCGGATGTTTGTGATCTTTCTCTTTTCATCCGTAAATGATAATAATTGTTTCGTGGAATACAGTTGTTGTTCGTTTTGAGCATTCAGTGATTTTATATTTTTCAAGATCACTGAAACTCTGTTATCTTGATTACAGAATTATTCCGCGCGCGATAGACTTATACGAGAAAAAAACTAAGACTACACCACGTACGCACACACGCACGCACCCCCCTACCCACACACACATACAGAGAGAGAGAGAAAGAGAGTTGGGAGGGAGAAGGAGGAGGAGGAGGAGAAAGGAGGAGATGAAAAAGGAGAGAAGGCAAAACTGGGGAAAGGAGAGAGAGAGCGAGAGAGAGAGAGAGAGAGAGAGAGAGAGAGAGAGAGAGAGAGAGAGAGAGAGAGAGAGAGAGAGAGAGAGAGAGAGAAGAGAGAGAGAGAGAGCGAGCGAGAGAGGAGAGAGGTGAGAGAGAGAGAGAGAGAGAGAGAGAGAGAGAAGAGAGAGAGAGAGAGAGAGAGAGAGAGAGAGAGAGAGAGAGAGAGAGAGAGAGAGAGAGAGAGAGAGAGAGAGAGAGAGAATGATTATGAATCGTACTTCTCGACATCGGTTACTCTAACATTCAAACCGCCCACATGTGAAGCCTAATAGGAAATAGCCTGATGTCAGCCTGTATATTACCATATACATTGGAGTCTATTCACATCACCTTTTCCAAATTTAAGAATTCGAGAAAATCTTTCAAATATCCTAATGTCTTTATGGATTATACAACCGTAGAAATATATAAACATATTTATATAAACCATTTATCTACACACGCACATTAATGCACATACAACCGTAAATATATGTATACATTCACACGCATACACACACGGGTCCATCCCATCCCTACTGTACAGTACATACATGAATACATACTCACTACATATATTGACACCCACATCAAATCCCACATTATCTTGTTATCCAATAGCACTGTGGCAGGGACAACATGCACGGTCGCATGCTCACGAACTACGTAGTCAACTCACGATGAATGAGATTGAATAACTAGACCGGATATAAGAGGATTGGTGAATGAGTATTTCGCTAATTGAATAATTCCCCCAAATTCATCATTGGCAACAGCGCACGCTACTGTCGCCCGTTTTCTATGCGCGCTTATCTCCGTTTTCTATGTCTTGCTTGGGCTGGGTACTTAATATTTTGTGTGTGTGTGTGTGTGTGTGTGTGTGTGGTGTGTGTGTGTGTGTGTGTGTGGTTTGTTTGTTTGTTTTTGTTTGTGTGTGTGTGTGTGTGTGTGTGTGTGTGTGTGTGTGTGTGTGTGTGTGTGTGTGTGTGTGTGTATGCGTGTGTGTGTGCGTGTATGTGTGTGTGCGTCCACTATTTTTGTATTGGACTAATATTATACTGATAACATACATAATGTTATGTTCATGTCATTGGCAATGCAGTGCTAATGATACTAGTCTTAAGACAATGATAAAAATGGTAGAAACAGCCATAACAATGATGATAACGATGATGAATAAATCATTACAGAATTAATAATAATAATAAATAATAAAAATAAATAATAATAATAATAATAATAATAATAATAATAATATAATAATAATATAATAATAATAATAATAATAATATATAAATAAATAAAATAAATATTATTACAGAATGATAATTAGAATAATAGAAACAACCTCGAATATAACCAAATAATGATAGCAATAATAAAGATCATGGTATGAGTTGCCAAGAGCTAGGGACGAGATAGAGGGGAAGTGGGTACCGCGCCATGATATAGGGAAGTGTTGTCCAAACTAGGATCCGCAGCATAGATCATAAGGGTACGTGAACAAACAAGGAACACAACACACCACACACACACACACACACACACACACATACACACAGTCCTGCCTAATCCTCTCTCACAAACACACACACAGTCCTTCTGCCATTCCTCTCTCTCTCTCTCTCTCTCTCACACACACACACACACACACACACACACACACACACACACACACACACACAGAAACATCACACGTCTATGACGGCATTTCTTGACCAACCCTCCTTCAATAATTATCATATTTCATAATTAGTATATT
>NW_020869983.1:54623-62123 GCF_003789085.1 Penaeus vannamei
CCCCAGGAGCCGTGGACGGGCGGCCGCACTTCGACTGCCTGGTGGCGGAGATCGAGGACGCGGGCGCCCTGGCTGGTCGGGTACGACAACAACGGCACCTACGCCTTCATGCTGTCGCCCTCGGAGGCTCTCTTTCTTCGGCGGGGACTACAAGTAAGGCCTCGAGGTGTGGGGGTGGGGGGGGGAGGGGGGAGGGTAGGGGGGTAGAGGGGGACTGGAAGGTCGGGGGATTTTTTTTTTTTGTGTTTATTTCTCTCTCTCTGCGTCTTGAAGAGTTTAGTTATATATATATATATATATATATATATATATATAATATATATATATATATATATAATATATATATTATAATATATATTATTCGCTTTTCAACTGATCATAAAAAATATATTTTCCTTCGTGTGCGTCTTGAAGAATATAAATAAATTATCTATTTGTTTCTTTGCGTTATATGTCTGTCTATGTCTCTATTAACATTATCTATCTGCCTATATCCTCAATACCGTCTCTATCTTCCTGTGTATTTATCCTGCTATTTCCTATCTATCTACCTATCTGTCTCTCGTGATATTTTTGTCACGGAAAACGATTGCACAAATACAAATAATTTTATTAATTTTATTCACACAAACGAGCACTTTTATTCACATTCATACCGCCATAAAACACTCCCAACCACATAAGGATTTAAAGTAAGAAATAAATTACATAAATTAAATAAGAATAAAGAGCAGGTCAGAAAAAGCAGTGGAAATAAAGAAGGAAGGAAATAAAGATAGAAATAAGAAGGAAATAAACACAAGGAAAGAAGTAAAGATAGTATAAACAGCATCTTATAAGAACTATTGTGTAGCCGTATTGAAAAGCGCCTGAACTTTCATTAAAAAAAAAAGTCGTGACGTTAATAAATAGATTGATGATGAAATATTAAGAAAGAATAACGAATGAATTAGATCTCAGGGCCGATGTAAGCATCCCCCTATATATTTTCACTCTAAATACACACACACACGCACACACAAAAATACGCACACAGAACACAGCACACACACATTAATGTATATATATATGTATATATATAATATGTATATATATACATATATATTATATATATATATATATATATATATATATATATATATACATATATATATATATTATATATACATATATATATACATATATATATATTATATATAAACATACAATATACGTATATATATACATATACACACATACACCACACACACCACACACACCCACACACACACACACACACACACACACACACACACACACACAGACACACACACACAACACACACACACATCACACACACACATACAACACACACACACCACACCCACCCCACACACACACACACACACACACACACACAACACCCACACCACCCACCCACCCACCCACACACCACACATATACACATATTATTTATATACTATATATATATATATATATATATTATATACATACATATATGTGTGTGTGTGTGTGTGTGTGTGTGTTGTGTGTGTGTGTGTGTGTATATACATACACACACACCACACACACACACACACGCCACATACCATATATATATATAATATAATATATATATATAAATATATATATATATTGGTTTTCATTCTCACTCAGTGACTGGATAGTGAACTAATAATAGTTTTTAAATAGCTTATTATAAATGAAAATAATAATTCTAATACAGTAACTTAATACCGGTCAAACAGCAATAATCACAAAGCAAATGGAAAAGACGACTAATGATACTGATATTAATTAGACAGTATAACCAGCACTGACAATGATAATAAACACCATTATCCTCATCATAACCATTCACTCCTCTAAGAATAAAACGCAGAAACAATATTTCACTAACACAATTGATACCATAATTGCTGGTAATTATACTAACCAATAAAACGTAATCATTGCAATTTATGTTTCTGTATAAAGTCTACGGGAATATATCGCCCAGAATCGCCGAGGTTTCAGTCTATACATCAAGGTTTACCCACGCATGCGCATGTAGCCAGGGTGGTAACTATATTCAGAGAGAGAAGAGGAGAGGGAGAGGAGAGGGAGAGGGAGAGGGAGAGGGAGAGGGAGAGGGAGAGGGAGAGGGAGAGGGAGAGGAGAGAGGGAGAGGAGAGAGAGAGAGAGAGAGAGAGAGAGAGAGAGAGAGAGAGAGAGAGAGAGAGAGAGAGAGAGAGAGAGAGAGAGAGAGAGACCGAGGAGAGAGAGAGAGAAGAGGAGAACGAGAACGAGAGAGAGAGAGAGAGAACGAGCGAACGAGAGAGAGAGAGGAGAAACGAGCGAGAGAGAGAGAGAGAGAGAGAGAGAGAGAGTGAGAGAGTGAGTGAGTTGAGTGAGTGAGTGAGTGAGTGAGAGAGTGAGTGAGAGTGAGTGAGAAGAGAGAATGTCAGTAATGAAACTTTTCGGAATTAATATCTTCCGTAATCACTATCTACCGTATTAACTTGCTTGTCTGAATCGTTAATTATTGTTTTGTAGATCTTCTTGAAAAAAATGTTTGATCCAGTGTACGAATCTCTACTTCTTCTTACACCCTTGGCAGATTTGGCACGAAAAGATTTTGTACTGATTTGAGTGATAAAAGTTCACACATTGTATATTTGTGTTCTGTTGCGGCTGGTTTGTAATGCAAGGAAACTAGACTGTTCAGACAAGTTCATTACGTCTCGCTCTCTCTCTCTCTCTCTCTTTCTTCTTTCTTTCTTTCTTCTTTCTTTCTTTCTCTCTCTTTCTCTCTCTCTCTCTCTCTCTCTCTCTCTCTCTCTCTCTCTCTCTCTCTCTCTCTCTCTCTCCCTCTTTTTGATGCTTGTTATCCTGTTCCTTGCCGGTTTCCTTCTGTCTATCTGTCTGTTTAACTCTTCTTCGTCTAACAATGCCTGTCCTGTTACATTGATTATCATTATCCATTATCATTATATATATCATATCATTATCATTTATCATTATATTATACATTATATATATCATTATATTATCATATATATAATATTATAATTATCATTACCATTATATATATCGTATATTAATTATCAATACCATTATATATTTTATTATTATCATCATTATATTAGGATCTAATTCCTCTTGAAAATAAACAACCCGATAACATGAGGATCAAGACCACTAGATCAGCTGATTACAACATGCTTTACTCACCCATACATCTTTCAGTAGTTAAAGAGTAGATTGGATCGAAATAAAATGAATTAGAACGAAATAACGTGACATAAATGGAAAACAAATGTAATGTGATACAAGACGCTATAATGTAACAAAATAGAATAAAGCAGAATGAAACTGGATGAAATAAAGTAAGACAATGACTGAATATATATTTTCTCTCTGATTCCAGCGTGATACGACTTAAATATTCCAAACATATTTTTTTTTCTGTGACAGTTGTTTATAAATCGGATCAGTGATACCAGAAAATTCGTTTTTTTGTTTTTGTTTTGTTTTGATTATACACAAAACAATGGCGTGTTCTTCGTTTCCAGAGAGTCATCAGCTGCCGTGACAACCACACACAATGGTGCTTATTGTGGGGTAATAACACCTTCCAGCGGGTATTATCACCCTAGTACCACCCAACAACAGTCGCAAATCACCGCCCACTCACACTCTAGTCCCATCCCCTCCACTCACCACCCAACTGAGCCCTACCCCCCTACCCCAACCCCACCTGAGCCCCCCTACCCCTAACCCCACCTGAGCCCCCTACCCTACCCCACCCACCTAGCCCCCCTACCCCAACCCCAACCCACCTGAGCCCCACCCCAACCCCAACCCACCTGAGCCCCCCCCCCACCCCAACCCACCTGAGCCCCCCCCTACCCCAACCCACCTGAGCCCCCCCCACCCCACCACCTGAGCCCCCCCCTACCCCAACCCACCTGAGCCCCCCTACCCCAACCCACCTGAGCCCCCCCACCCCAACCCCACCTGAGCCCCCCCCCCAACCCCCTGAGCCCCCCTAGCCTGACCCCCCCCTACCCAACCCACCTGAGCCCCACCCCAACCCCAACCCCATGAGCCCCCCCCCTACCCCAACCCACCTGAGCCCCCACCCCAACCCCAACCCACCTGAGCCCCCCCTACCCCAACCCACCTGAGCCCCCCCTACCCCAACCCACCTGAGCCCCCCCCCTACCCCAACCCACTTGAGCCCCCCCCTACCCAAACCCACCTGAGCCCCTACCCCCTACCCACTCCCAGATTCCTACCCATGCACGCCCACAGAAGCCCAGTCTTCCCCACTAGCTAACTACCCACCTGGACCCACCTCCCATGCCGCCCGGGCTCCCTCGCTCATAATCCACTCTTAACCACCTTCTTGGCTCCCTTTTCCCACCTCCAACCTACACACACACACACACACACACACACACACGCACACCACACGCACACGCACACGCACACACACCACACACCAACACACACACACACACACACACACGCACACACGCACACACACACACACACACACACACACACACACACACGCACACATACCCCCCCCCCCCCCGTGGCCCCATCCAAGCCACCCCTTAATCTAGCCCCACCAACCCTCCAACCCAACACCCCATTGTTTATACCATTTGTTCCAATATTTAGACCAACATTTGTACCAACCGTTAGACCAACCTTTGTCCAATATTTGTACCAATCGGTATACCAACAGTTGTATCAATATTTGTACCAACCTTTATACCAAACTCTATACCAACATTCGTACCAACCTTTACCAACATTTGTACCAACTTTTCCACCAACCTTTATACCAAAATTGTACAAATTCATACCAATTTTGTACCAAACTCTATACCAACATTTGTACCAAACTCTATACCAACATTTGTACCAACCTCTATACCAACATTGTACCAACCTCTACCAAATTTTACCAATTTGTACCAACTTTTATACCAACCTCTATACCAACCTTTGTACCAACATTCGTACCTCCCCTCCAGGTACAGCTTCGTGGACAACGACCCTGTACGACAGATCCCGTGCAACAGATGGGACGCGTGCATAGAGACTTACGGCAACGGTACCATGAGCGTGCAATACCACTGGTCAGGTAAGGTCATTGACCCTTGCCTTCTCCATCCGGGTCCGTCGAGGCGAGAGGTCAGGTAAGGTCAATGACGTAGGTGAATTCTCAAAGATTGGCGCTGATTGGCTGGGTTCGGTGTGTTTCAGGTAAGTATGGTCACCAACTTGCTAATTACTTGTTAATTGTAAGTTAAATTATTATCGTTACGTTTCAGGTAAGTATCGTCACAAACTTGCTAATTATAAGTTGGATTATTATCATGCGTTTCAGATAAGTATGGTCACCAACTAGTTTAATTATAAGTTGGATTATTATCATGCGTTTCAGATAAGTATGGTCACCAACTACGTCACAAACTTGTTAATTATAAGTTAAATCATTATCATGCGTTTCAGGTAAGTATTATCACCAACTAGTTAATTATAAGTTGGATTATTATCATGCGTTTCAGGTAAGTATTATCACCAACTAGTTAATTATAAGTTGGATTATTATCATGCGTTTCAGATAAGTATGGTCACCAACTAGTTAATTATAAGTTAAATTATTATCATGTGTTTCAGTTAAGTATATCACCAACTAGTTAATTATAAGTTGGATTTATCATCGTTTCAGATAAGTATCTCCTCAACTTGCTAAATTATGTTAAATTATTATCTATACTCGTTGAGTTTTAGGTTAATCGCCATCAACAACCTTATGTATCAGTTAATCGTCATCACCAATCTGTTAGTTATCAGTTATCATCAACTTGTGAACTATCATATCTAATCTTCATCACCAACATGTCAGATATCAAATGACTCATTAACCCGCTCATTATGAATTAATCAGCAACGTGTCAATCTGTCATCAGTCGCCATCTTGTCACGTACATCTCTGCTTCAGTAAAGAAAAGATATTATAACATATGAATAATACATTAATAATATATATACATGTGTGTGTGTGTGTGTGTGTGTGTGTGTGTGTGTGTGTGTGTGTGTTGTGTACATGCGTACACGCACAACGTATATATATATATATATATATATATATTATATATATATATATATATATATTATATATATATATATATATATATATTTATATATATTATATATATATATATATATATATATATATATATATATAATAATATAAACACATACACATCATACATGCATACACAGATATGTATTCATATATATATACACACACATAAATACACACACACACACACATACATACACACACACACACACACACACACACACACACACACACACACACACACCACACATATATATATATATATATATATTATATATTATATATTATATATATACATATACATATTATATATATATATATATATTATAATATATATATATATATATATATATATATATATAAATATATATGTATAACATCACTAGTTTTATCTCATCTTCACTATATAGCAGTGATAAAAACAGCAGTTACACCAACGAAAAATGAAGATAACGATTATAACAACAATAAAAAAAGACACACAACCCTCCCCCCTCCCACCCCACCCCTCCCCCTCCCAACCCTTCCAACCTCTGACCCTCGACCTCCCCTCCCCTTCCAGACCAAACACTCGTGACAGACGTGACAGGCTACAGCCACGAGCGCCCTGTCATGGCCCACGCAGCCGGCTACTACGACGCCCCGCGAGCCAAAAGCAACCAGGTGGACGTCGATAAGATGTACAACTTCGGGTTCTTCGACGACAACCCCGACTGGGAGGTTTACCGGTGGGCGCTGGAGGTGAGGCTTATCTCCGCTGATAAGAGATGGATGTAATGGAGATAGAAATAGATTGAGACAATAGATATAGATAATTAGAGATAATAGAAATAGATAATTAGAGATAATAGAAATAGATAATTAGAGATAATAGAAATAGATAGAGATAATGGAGATAGAAATAGACAAGACAATAGAAAAGATAATTAGAGATATAGAAATAGATATAGATATGGAGATAGAAAATAAGATATGGAAATAGATATAGATACGGAAATTTGGGTTCTTCGACGACAACCCCGACTGGGAGGCTTACCGGTGGGCGCTGGAGGTGAGGTTTATCTCCGCTGATAAGAGATGGAAGTAAATGATTATAGAAATAATAGATAGAGATAATGGAGATAGAAATAGACAGGTTTATTGCCTTTGATGAGATGTGAGATATACAGTTGAAAGCAATAGAAATAACAAAATAGAGATAAGGGTAATAGAAATGGATAGAGATAATGGAAATAGAAATAGATAGAGATAATGGAGATAGAAATAGACAGAGACAATGGAAATAGATAAATAAATATAATGGAAATAGAAATAGATATAGACAATAGAAATAGATAATTAGAGATAATAGA
>NW_020869983.1:67123-72123 GCF_003789085.1 Penaeus vannamei
ATTTATTTATTTATACCTATTCATTCATATATATATTTATACCTATTCATTCATATATATATTTATCTATTTATGAAATGTTATTTCTATCTATTTATTCATATATATATATATTTATCTATTTATGAAATGGTAAGTTATAGGTCTTCCACATTTTCTTCGATTCCGCCCTCACCCGTTTTCTTTGTTCGCCAAAAGGACTTCAGGAGCGGCGTCGAGTACATAATTGACAAAGGCCTCGGAAATTGCACAGCCATCACCATCCCTGACACTGGCTATGACACCATCGTCGACCCAAGTGGCCAAGTGACCATCAAGGACCCGCTGACACTCTTCGGTCTCGGCCAAGTGTCCAACCTCACGTATTATGGAAAGGTTAGACTGCTGGTTCCGAGGGGAGACGCTACAAAAAAATTGCCGAATTTAGCTCACGGTTTTAGGGTTTTCCGCGTGGAACTTGAGTTTTTTTTTTGGGGGGGGGATATGAGCTAATTCGATCATGACAGGCTAATATTAGATCTGTCGAAGTAGTATGTCATTGCCAATAAAACTACGATTTTAGATTACCTCCAAGTCGGTGGGGTCCAACATCCTTACATCCAAACGAAGACACGAAGCAATAGTGAAAAGGCCTTCGACATATTCGTGTGTTTTCTTGCCCTTCCCTTCGTTGTTCCTGTTGCATGCCCGTATTAACAAACAGACACTAACAAGCCTAATCTCTGACCATTCTTCCTGCTGCAGAAAAAGGCCAGAGGAATTCCCTGTGACGTTTGGGTTGGGAGACTCGACCAGAAGGTTGGCAACACGACAGTGGAGGAAAAGCTAACGTACGAAGTCTATTTCCTTGAGGTATGGCTTCCCTTGTGTTGTTATTTTTCTAAGAAATTGTTGTTATTTTGTTCATTACGGTTATTCTCTTGTTTGTTGTATTTTCCATGGCTTCCCTTGTTGTGTTGTTATAAAGAAATTGTAGTTATTTTGTTCATTACGGTTATTCTCTTGTTTGTTGTATTTTCCATGGCTTCCCTTGTGTTGTTATTTTTTCTCCCTAAGAGATTGTTGTTGTTTTGTTCATTACGGTTATTCTTTTGTTTGTTGTTTTTCATTCTTCTTTTTAGAGTTAGATTATCCATGGCGTGGTTCAGGAGATCCATTATTTTAAGTTTATTTGCCATATTTATAGTTTGGGATATTTTATTTTTTCTTAAAAAAAACTGAAAATACCCAAGGCACTAAATTCTTCGCAAGATTAAAACACCGAAAGCCAAATAAAATGCAATATTAAAAGAAAAAAGATAACAAAGCGTACACTGATTTGTCACTCGTCCCCAAACGTCATTTTAAACTGCGGTTGAGAGTCTATTTAGCGACAAGTCCTGTCACTCTCCGCCTACTACAGGAGGGATGGCGCGAGGACGCAGGATCAGGACCCCTTCCGGATAAGCTGTATCCTGATCCAGTTCTTATCAAGATTCAGCAAGATTTCACCAGTCCTTCCAACCCTGAATATGTCACTTTCTATGCCCTGGAGCAGAACATCTTCAAGTAAGGTCTAACGGCATTGGTGACATTAATAAGATTTTCATCCTTATGCTCGGTGTCTGCTATCAATTCCAAATTTCACTTTCATACTTTTTTTTCTTTAATACTAGAGATAATCACACGGTTTGTTAAAATGGTGTGAGGCCCGACCCAAAGAATATCCGTATACTTGCATAAATAAAGAAATAAATGCATATTTATCAGTCTGGACATGTATATCAACCCGGCAAATAGATAGATAAATGTATATCTATCAGGTATATAGATAGATATCCATTTATTTCTGTGTATATGCATGTCTGTATTTACGAATATTTATTGGGTCGGGTCTTGCACAATTTTAACAAACCGGCTGTGAGACTTGGCTAAAAGTACAAAAATAGAATAAAAAGATATTTACGTTGATGGCAATAACAAGGTCAAGAGCAACAGTAACATCGAAAATTAATTTGATAATGATATTCATGATAATGCTGTTCATGATGGTGATGATGATGATAATAATGATGATGGTATTGGTAGCAGTGAAGAAGTAAGATGATGTTAATGATAATAATAACAGTTGATATGATTATTAGTATGTGTTTTCCTGGTACTTACAATAATAATTAGGTCGATAATGAAATAATGATAGCAAGATAAAGAATGTTGTAGTTGCTTAAGATAATAACATCATCACCATCATTATTATCACCGCCATCATCCCTATCACCATCACTATCATCACCATCATTATTATCGCCACCATCACCATCATCCCTATCACCACCATCATCACTATCACCACCACACTATCACCACTATCACCATCATCATATCCCATCACCACCACCATCACTATCACCCACCACACCATCACTATCACCACCACCACATCATCCTACCACCATACCATCACTACCACACCACCATCACTATCACCACCACCACCACCATCATCCCCATTTCTCCTCCCGCACGCGACCTCGAAACTCTCGCCCTCCCCAGATTCGACCAGAGCGCCCTCGACATGACGGTCTTCGACATCACGCCCTGCTTCCGAGGCCACGCCCACATCCGCCGCTTCCAGATCGCGTTCCCGGGAGAGTTTCGCGACGACTTCGACGACAAACCCGACCGGTTCCTCCGTGCCATCCACGCCACGCTGGAAACCTACTTGAGCGTCCCCTCCATTCGCATCCAGCACATGACGGTGAGTGCGGTGGGAGGGGTGTGTGGTGAGGGGTGGGGGGTGTGAAGGTGGGGGGTGGGGTGTGGGGTGAGGGGGAGGGTGGGGGAGGGGGTGAGGGTGGGGTGGGGGTGGGGGTGGGTGGGTGGGGGTAGGGGGGAGATGGTGTTAGGTTGTAAAGTCGTTGGGGTGAGGGGTGCGAGGTGGGGGGGGGGGGGTGAGGGGAGATGGTATTAGGTTGTGAAGTCGTTTCAAGTCATTTGGTTTGGTTGGTATGTCGTGAGGAAGTTGGGGATGGATAAATACGTCTTTATATTGTATCTATGGTGTAGTTAAAATTAACTTCTTTCATTGATTGTCGTATGTTTTGTATTGCATATGTGTACACGTATACCCCTTTTATTTAGTGCCATGTGTTTTGTATTACACGTGCACACACGTATACCCACGTCCATCCCATAATACTTGTAAGAGATCCTTGCTAAATAAGCTGCGCACAAAACAACGAAGCCAAGAACGGGAAAATACACAATGATTATGAGGACTTTTCACCATGCTGCTGCTTCATAACAACGTCTTGCAGGTGGAGTTCAACGAGAGGGACGGTCGCCTGTACTGCGAGTTCACCCTTGTGGACCAACCGCCCGTAGACGGCATCGACTTCCCTCCTTCTGTGGGACCTCCCCTCGAGGACGTCGTCGCTACACTCCAGGCGTCGATGGGGAAGCTGATCGTCTTCCTGTTCGACGAGGGTTACGACACTCCCGGGGTAAAGCGAGGGTGTCGGAGGGTCGTTCTCTGGGAGTGATACAGGCTCGGGAGAATATGCTGCATGAGGGTCGTAGTTTCAAGTCACGTTTTTATTTTTTGTGTATTTTTAGTGTGTGTGTTAAGTTTGGTGGTCTTGGTCATTAGATTTTATGGATTATATTAATGATTGCAAACGGTGGGTGATCCTATCCTGAACCAAGTTTATTTATACTAACTCGATAACGAATCTTATGTCTCTAAAGTTTGAGGTTTCTTGCTTCAGTTGAACACAGCATAGCCATGCTTATATATTACGTTAATTACGTTAGCGATAGACTCAAAATTAACAGAGAACTGAAATGATGACGAAAATGCGACTGCAGTTACTCCATTGCTACGCCGTCTCTATTTAATACATTCCTTCTACTACAACAGCACATGAAGCAGATGCAAGCATACGAAGACAGTCTTCGGGAGATGTTTGAGGACAGCTGCCATCCCCTGAAATCCTCACAGACAACAGTCGACGGCGGCACAGACAGAACGCAGAAGGACCATAGAAACCTTCAGGAAGACACAAGTCTCCCCGAAATTTCGTCAAAGAAAACGGGTCGTGTTGCGCCACACGCTGAAGGGGAAACTCTAGTAAGGAGAGGAAAGACAGACAATGAGCCAGTCATTCCTGATATATCGAAGGCGTCTTTTACGGAGAAGTTAATGGACGAAGTGAGACGTTTTAACTTTCACAAGATGACGAAGAGTGCGCCAATGTACACGCCAGGTAGTGAAGAGTTTTCCCGTCTGTAAATTTAGATGCTTTCATTATTCTCTGTATCCTTTCACTCCTTACCCTCTGTCAATTAAGCCACGCATTAAACAATTCTTTCTTCCTCCTTTCTTTCAGGTGACATGGCAGGAATGGGCATCGGCATGTTCTTACTCGGACTCCTGTTGGGAACTGTGGCTATGCTGGCCATTCTCCAGAAATTCGGCTTATCAGAAGGCATCGAATTTATCCCCATGAACTCACGTCGGTCATAAAAGTTACCAAAACCTCATGATTAGCCTCGTCAGTCATAAGGGTCACAGGAGTGGTTCCCAACTTTTTCTATTCTAAGGCTCCCGACCAATATATAATAATCTCCATGGCCTGGTTCAGTCTGTCATCTTTTCAGATTCAGTTATTACTGGCTATTGGACAAGAACACCATAGGGAAAGATTCCAATTTATTAAAATGTGATAATTATCCGTAGGTACTATAGGTGAGACGAAACCCAGTCTGATTCGAATTCATAATGTTCATATTACTCCAGAAAACAGTCGAATTCCTGGGTTATATGAAGCTGCAGATGTGACTGTGTGATGTTCTGTCTGTTAGAATGTTAACTGGGGTTTTCATGATTTAGGAGTGAAGGTTACTCTACTTAAACGGGTGATTTTACGTGATTTTCCTGTTAAAAGTTATATAGCTATTTTTAGATGCACACTACGTTCGAAATCAGAATTGTGATGGAATGACCGGAGGATAAACGAATA
>NW_020869983.1:77123-82123 GCF_003789085.1 Penaeus vannamei
AGTCAGTAGCAAAGGTTCAAGTATTTTTTTTAGGTATATGCATCATAGCTCCCCAAAATCTATGCACAAAACACATGGACTGATAAAAAAAATGAAAAAAATTCTTTCAAAGCAAAATGTCATGTAAGACTAGTCACTAACTTGGTACTCTTTGTCCAACCAACCTGACTCAACTCAAAAGCTGCTCTGTGGTTAGGTGTGTTACTAGATGTTACAGGGCACTCCATTCAAGCCAAAATGGCAAAGCTGGAGTCTATTGAACGTAATTTACAAAGGGTTATTGACTTTAAGGTTCCAATTTGGTCTGACTGTAGCAGCCATCTGGAAGGGAGATCTTAATCTCAAAGATATTTTGAACTTCAATTCTTAGTCGCCTAATTTCCTCTTCATAGAGTGAAATCTGGCGTTCCTGCCAGCTGCGGGATTCAGATAATTCGGTGACTGTGGACTCAATTCCACTTTGATGGTACATTTGCCATGCCTCTTCCAGACGCAATTCTAGAGACTCCAACTGTTCTGGGTCTAAGTCTGGAGATCGTTCCAAGATATCCAAAATTTCCTGTACAAACTCATATGCTTCACGGACTCTAGAACTGGCTTCATCTGCCCTGTCCTTTGCCTGGTTAGCTTTCTCTTGAGCTTCCATAACCTGCTGTTCATCTTGCAAAGCCTGAGCCTCAAAGGTGCTCACACGAGCATCTGTTTCTGCAACTCTCCCAGCCAACTCATCTGCCATGTCGTTCAGTGTGCTGGCTTCATTCTTAGTAGCATCTGCCTTGGTGCGGACATCTCCTGCCTGATTGCTTGCATCTTCTGCTGTGCTCTGGGCATCCTTGGCAATGTCCCGAGCATCCTTAGCATCAGACTCTGCCCCCATAAGTGCTTCCTCAGCCTCCTTAGTTTGTGTCTCAGCTTCAACAATAAGGGCTTCAATCTCTCCCACAGTTTCTAGAGTAGCTTCTGCTTTCAGACGGCTCTCCTGAACTTGCTTGTCAAATCCTGAAATATGGCAGAAGTTTTTGAACTTCAGAAATGTTTAACTTGTAAATCCTTTTAAGGCATTCACCACAGATAAATGGTATGTTAAATTCTACAACTCAAAATACGTAAAAACTATACATTTATATTTCACCTTCTATAGTACATACCTTCCAGGATAGCAAGAGTTTCAAGAGCTTCAGATAAGGTCTGCTCTGCTTTTGCTCTTGCTTCTTTAGCTTTTCCCTCTGCAGTGAAAGTGTCGGCTAAGAGCTCTGTGGTTATTTGCTGCTCGATCCAACCACGCTCTACCAGATCTGACGTTACCTCAAGCTGTACTTCAATGTCAGTTATAAGGGCACTTCTCTCATCAATCAATCCCTCGGTATCCTGCTTAATTCTCTCTGCCTCGTTGATGATGGCCACAGCTAGAAAGACAAACAACATAGTCAAATTTTGAATAATCACTAATCTGTGCTATGCCATATCACTGAAAAGAATGGAACAAAATAATCTGAATGTATTTAACTCTACTGGAAACGATGTTCATTTAATAAAATAGGAAATTCTCAGGAGTGGGGACTACCTTGAGCTTTCAGCACACTAGTATCAATGGGTGGAATGGCAATGCTAGAAGCCTCTGTGTTGATTTCCAAGGCTTCTCTGTATGTCAATTTAGCTTGTTGTAGAGATTCATTGGCAGTCCTCATGGTACTGTCATGGAGAGATGACAGGCCTTGCACATCATCATTAAGTTTCTGACAAAGAAAGAAAGGAAAAAATAGATGATCTGCAATCTTTTCATAATATCTGATAGTTGTAAATTAATCTACCTTTCTAGAAGACAAGGAAATTAATGCATATTTCAAATCAAGCAATCCATATGATATGTTGTACATAATAATCTACATGGCTGTATTACCTTAATGAAATCTGTAATATTTCTTTGGTCATCCATAGCCTTACGTGCAAGCTCAAAGGCATCATTAGAAGTATTACGAGCATTATAAGCCAAAACTTCAATACTTGTAGCATCATCCTCCTGCCTGAAAAGTTAAGGGCAACATTAAAGCAAATAATAAAAGAAATTCCATAGACTTCTTTACGATTGCATATAAATATTACAATTAATGCATATAATAATATGATGAATTAAAACTGGTAAACAAGAGAAAGTGAGGTGTGAGGAGGATCAGGGAAAGCAGGAAGTTGGAGGGAAAGCAAGGGAAGGAAGTAGGGAGGGTAGTAGGGAGAGAGAAAGAGAAAGCTGGAGAGGGAGGAGGGAGGGAGGAGGGGGGAGGGAGGAGGGAGGGAGAGGGAGGGAGGGAGGGAGAAAGGAAGGAAGAAGAAAGGGAGAAGAGAGAGGGAGAGGGAAATTTTGAGAAGGGAAGGAGGGAGTGAGTGAGAGAAGGTACAATAAGAAAAAGGGAAGGAGATAACGAAAGCTAGATAGACAGAGAGAGAACTTACTCATCCGCTAAGAGACGAGCTTCCCGAGCAATCTTGGACATGCGCTCTGACTGTTGTCCAAACTGGTTGGAGCGGTCAAAAGCCTTGCTTAGAGCATCATTGCCCTGGACATCCAAATAGATCTGTGCATTCTGTAATATAGAAATAAAAATGTATCTAAATGTTTAAAATATCACTTAAACTGACACACATTAATGAATATACACATCCATAAATACATACATTTAATATCACATTATATAATACATTAATAAAAAAAAAAGAGAAAAAAAAAAGAAAAAAAAAAAATAAATATATATATATATACACATAAATATATATAGACACACACACACACACACACACACACACACACACACACACACACACACACACATACACACACACACACACACACACACACACACACACACACACACACACACACACACACGTATATATGTATATACATATGTATATGCATACATACCTAGACACATACATATGTATGTACCATTACTTGACTGTAAACTCACTGTAAGGGCTTCTCGTGCTCTTTTGATAATATCTTCAGCCTGTGTAATGTTTAGCTTTCCAAGTGTTGCCAGATCTGAGCCACGGCCAACTGCCTGTCGTATGCTCATCAAAACCTCTTTGACACCATTGATGCGTTCTTCCAGTTCCTCAATGTGCTGTGCCACTGTCTTGTCTCCTGTGGTGTGGAGGAAGGGAAAAATGGAATTCCGTATGATTAAATGATTGAGATATCAAAGACATAATTATCTTAAAGTCAATTCATCTATGTTTATCGCTTCAATACACAGTAAAAAAAAAATCCTACCACCAGATTTGGCTGCTTCCCGTGCATCTTCCCAAAGCTGGTCAACTTGGGTCATGACAGTCGACAGCGTTTCTTCAAAGTCTTCATCATTGAGCACAGTTGGGTTGCTTACAATGTCTGCTAGGAGGCGCTCCAGCTCAGCCAATCGCTCACGGTGGACACTCACACTGTCCAGTACCAGGTTGTAGCAAGCAGGGCAGTCTAGAGGAATAAATTTTTTGGGGATATTGTCCCTTCAGTTTTAAAAATATGAAGCAAGACATATTGTGAGCAATGGTACCTCAGATCACTTGGCATTAATTGTGATTTCTATTTTTTGCCTAATCAAGGATTTGGTCCATCATAACTACCTATCTGTTTGTCTACCTATCTATCTATCTACATTTATGTATGTTGATTTATACAAACTTATCAAATACAAGAGACAAACAAAAAATAAAACTGTAATAAAAATGCATCTAATTGTGGACATGACTTACCTCTACATCCAGCCTGTTTATCATAGGTGTTCTCTCGGCAACGGTCACATCTTCGGCCTTCCACATTTTCTCGGCACTTTATTCCAACAAACATACATGATAATTTATAGAAATATGTTGTTGATGAGCAATGGATATATATATATATATTTCAAATTTCAAATTCATAATAGACCTATGAAAAATAAAACTATCTAGGCAAAAAAACCTGGATTGTCTTAATAATCAAAACCAACTATATTAAATCTTTGTCACATTACTTTATTTCAGAACAAAAGGTGAATTACACTGAAATTAAAAACCATATTTCAGGTTAGTCTATACCTGAAAATGTTTCAAATATATAACCTCATCAATCTTACCGGGCACTGGCCTGTGGCATCACACTGCAGGGAAACAGAGCCAATCTGGTCACAGTCACAGGGCTTGCATCCATCAAGTGAGAAGCCGTAATGGAAGGGTTCACACATATCACACTTGCGTCCTGTGACTCCAATGCGGCAGACACACTGGCCATAGTCTGTGTTGCAAGTCCCGTTGAGTGCTCCTACAGGGTCACAGTTGCATGGTTCACATCCCTGTGATGAAAATTTTAGTAAAGTAGTAGTCATAAAAGACTTTCGATTGTAGTAGACACAATATACAATAGTTCTGTGATAATATACTTATTTCTTCCTACTCAGTAAAGAATGAATGCATACAACAAAGTAAAAAACTTACCACACCACTGGTAAGGTTCCAGAATCCAGGCTCACATTGGTCACACTTAAGTCCTATGACATGGGGCTTACACTGGCACTGTCCATTCAGTTGGTCGCAGACTGGTGGGCCATAACGCTCACTCACTGTGCCATATGGGTTGCATCGACATGGACGACAATCTCCCTTTGGTAGTGCCAGAGCATCTCCAAAGAAGCCTTTTGAATTTGGAAAGGACACCATTAAATATCTTTTTGTTCCTCTAGCAAACTGTCCAGCTAACATGAGTTCAATATCCATTTAGTTCAACACAAAGTATGACTTAAACCTGAAAATATTTATATAATATCCTAGTTCCCCATACTGTATCAATTTCCTTGAAAAATAAAAATAGTTTTCACCTACCTGGTAAACATTGGTCACAGTAAAATCCTCCAGTGTTGTAGATACACTTGAGACATTCACCAGTTGTCCGATTACAATTGGCCACAGCATTTGGATCAATGTTGCCATTGCAATCACAACGTTCACATGGCCGAGGGGGCCCATGACGT
>NW_020869983.1:87123-94623 GCF_003789085.1 Penaeus vannamei
AATGAAATAAAAAATATAACTTTTTGTATCTGAATCTCCCCTCCATCTAATATGGTACACAATTTACCCTTCCC
Source organism: Penaeus vannamei (assembly GCF_003789085.1). NCBI lineage: Eukaryota > Metazoa > Arthropoda > Malacostraca > Decapoda > Penaeidae > Penaeus > Penaeus vannamei. The sequence goes on from NW_020869983.1 coordinate 87,198, forward strand.
CCTAAAAAAAGAAAACCAACTTCATTGCATTCTGTAAATGAATTAAAGTGAATTTTCATCAATAAAAAGCACATAAGTCAAATCAAATCACTCTCATGCACCTGACCTCCAATCCAAACACTCTATCCTGTAAAAAAAATGCATCACTGTAATATAATTAGAAGAAAAGTACAGATGCATATATACAGGTATGGTATATACAGTGTGTATTTTACTAGCATTCTTGTCCGAGTCAGAGATGATCTGAGAGAGAGGTGGAGGATTGTGAGCAAGAAAAGAGGAGAGAGAAGGAGGGGAGGGGAGGGAGAGGGGGAGGGGAGGGAGAGGGAAGGAAAGGGAGGGGGGAGGGAGGGAGAGGAAAGGGGAGGGAGGGAGGAGGGAGGGACGAGAGGAGAGAGAGAGATGAGAGATGAGAGAGAGAAAGACAGAATGAGAAGACGAGAGAGAGCAGGAGAGAGAGGAGAAGTTGAGATGAGACGAACGAGCAGAGAGGATTGAAGACGCAGAGCTGATGTGGAGCAGAGCAGAGAAGAGCAGAGATGAGGAGAGGGAAGCGGAGAGAGATAGATCTGAGCAGACGAAGAAGGGAGCAGTTTTTAGAGAGAGAGACTGAGGAGGGCGGGGAAGGCAGTGTAAGGAGGGGATGGAGATGACGCGGAAGGAGGAAAGGAGGAAGGAGGCGAAAGAGGGAAGAGGAAAGGGAAGGGAGGAGGGAGAGAAGCGAGAGAGGGGAGGAGGAAGAGGGAAGGAGAACGATGATGAATTGGGAGGGAAGGACCGAGAGAAGAGAGGAGAGAGAATGATGAGAGAGACTGGAGACCTGATGATGAGAAGCCGAGACGATCGATCTGGAAATAGGATGACGCCAGATGATTTCCCTTCGAGAGACAGTGGATAGAGACGATGAGAGACGTCGAGAGAGAAGAAGAGAGAGAGAGGGAAGGAGGGGCTAGAAGGGAAGTCGAAGAAACGGAGGTAGTGAGCGATGGGAAGGAGCGGGGAGAGGCCGAATGGAAGGTGTGAGACGGGAAGGTAGCGGGAGCCAGAGAGGCAAGGCAGGGGGAGACGGCAGGCTAGCGGCGGCGAAGGAAGGAGGGGGAGACGGGTAAGAGAGGGTGGCAGAGCGTGTAAGGAGGGGGGAGATGGGAAGGATGGCGAGAGAGAGAGCAGAGAGCAGAGGAGAGAGAGAGACGAGAGAGGGGACGGTAGAGAGGAGAGACGAAGAGAGAAGGAGAGAGAGAGAGAGAGAGAGAGAGGAGAGGAGAGGAGAGAGAGAGAGAGGAAGAGAGAGAGAGGGAGAGAGAGAGAGAGAGGGAGAGAGAGAGAGAGAGAGAGAGAGAGAAGGAGAGGAGAGAGAGAGAGAGAGAGAGAGAGAGAGAGAGAGAGAGAGAGAGAGAGAGAGAGAGGAGAGAGAGAGAGAGAGTTAGAGAGAGGAGAGGGAGGAAGGGGGAGGGGGGAGGGGGGGGGAGGGGAGAGAGGGAGAGGGAGAGGGAGAGGAGAGAGGAGAGGGAGAGGGAGAGAGAGAGAGAGAGAGAGAGAGAGAGAGAGAGAGAGAGAGACGGAGAGGAGAGGAGAGAGAGAGAGAGAGAGAGAAGAGAGAGAGAGAGAGAGAGAGAGAGAGAGAGAGGAGAGAGAGAGACCAAGAAAGAAATTGATGAATATGCGAGTGAATCAAAACACCGAGTAACAGCCAACCTGGGGTCCAAAATCGAAATAGTTGTCAGCGCATTTGTCACACTTTTCTCCTGTCACTCCCGGCTTGCACTGACACAGGCCGTCACTCGCACACTGCAGACTGCGCGAACCTGAAAAGGAAGCGGGAGATCTTAGAAGGCTAAATCTATTATGTATTGATTGAATTTCGATAATTTTAATGCGAGTTTTATGTGGAGACAAAAAATGAGGAAGAGTGAGTGAGTGAGTGAGGTGAGGGAGTGTGTGTGTGTGTGTGTGTGTGTGTGTGTGTGTGTGTGTGTGTGTGTGTGTGTGTGTGTGTGTGTGTGTGTGTGTGTGTGTGTGTGTGTGTGTGTGTGCGTGTGCGTGTGCATGTGCATGTGGCGTGCGTGTGCATGTGCGTATGTGTGCGTGTGTGTGTGTGCGTGCGCGTGTGCGCGTGCACGTGTGTACACGTGTGTAATAATAATATTTATACAACTATTACTACTACTACTAATAATAATAATAGAGCAATATAAAAATAATAATAATAATTGCTACTACTGGTATTACTAATACTAATTATAATAATAATAAGAGCAATGTAATAATAATAATAACAATAACAATTGGAAGAAGAAAATTAATAACCATAATAACTGCAATAATAAAAAAAACAATGCTACCACTATCACAACAACTAACAACACGTGACGCCAGCCCCAAAGGACAAGACCTCCAACCACCCACCGATCTCGTTGCAGTTGCACGGGATGCAGACGCCATCTTCTCTCTCGTAGTAGTTGTCACGGCAGCGCTCGCAGTTGGGTCCCGCGCGGTTGGCGGCGCAGTCCAGGCAGTGACCTCCGTGACCCGTCTGGTCGTACAGGTCCTGGTCGAAGTAGCAGCGGTTGGAGTAGCCGTTGCAGTTGCAGGCTGGGAAGGAAGAGAGAGAGGGAGGGGTTTGGTTAAAAAAAAAGATGGTTTTGCGAGGTTGTTGAGGTTAAAAAAAGATGGTTTTGCGAGGTTGTTGAGGTTAAAATAGGATGGTTTGGCGAGGTTGTTGAGGCTAATAAAGATGGTTTGGCGCTGTTGTTTAGGTTAAAAAGGATGGTTTGGCGATACTAAGGTTAAAATAGGATGGTTTGGCGAGGTTGTTGAGGCTAATTAAGATGGATTTGCGATGTTGTGAGGTGTTGGTTACAGGCTGGGAAGAGAGAGAGAGAGGGAGGGGTTTGATGAAAAAAGGATGGTTTGGCGAGGTTGTTGAGGTTAAAATATGATGTTTAGGCGAGGTTGTTGATGAAAAAAATGATGGTTTGGCGATGTTGTTGAGTTAATAGTAAAGTTAAATAAGATGGTTTGGCGAGGTTGTTGAGGCTAATTAAGATGGATTTGCGATGTTGTGAGGTGTTGGTTACAGGCTGGGAAGAGAGAGAGAGGGAGGGGTTTGATGAAAAAAAAGATGGTTTGGCGAGGTTGTTGAGGCTAATAAAGATGGTTTGGCGCTGTTGTTTAGGTTAAAAAGGATGGTTTGGCGATACTAAAGTTAAATAAGATGGTTTGGCGAGGTTGTTGAGGCTAATAAAGATGGATTTGCGATGTTGTTGAGGTTAAAAAAATGGTTTTGCGATGTTAAGGTAAAAAAAAGGTTTTGCAATGTTGTTAAGGTTGGTTGCAGGCTGGAAATTGGTTTTAATGTTTGTGTTAATACAATAATAATAATAATAATAAATCTTTAATATTTACAGATTTGTTTACAGGCTGGAAACAGGGAGGGGGCTTATAAATGGTTGTGGTGGGATTTGGGTAAAGAGAAAATTAGTTTTAATAGGTTTTAACATAATCTAATAAATGAAATTTGTTTATTGTCAGTTTATGGGGTTTGTTCACAGGCTGGGAAAATAGAGGAATTTTTTTTATTCAATGTTTGTGATGAAATTTCTTTAAAGGGAAAATATTTATATTTGTAGTGTGACAAGGCCAGGAAAAGCGCGGGAAAATTGCTCTTTAAATGTGATTTAATTTGTTATCAGGCTAGGTAAGGAGTGATATTATTTATTTAATTTCACTCTATTTTATTACTTTTATTGGAAATTCAGGTTCGGAAAATTGTGGAGAAACGTTTTTCAATTTACAATTGGATTTGTTTGCAAACTGGGTTAAGATTTTTTGTTCTAAAGTTAGCGATTTTTTAAGGCTCGGAAAATAAGGGGAATGAGTTTGAATTTGTAATTCAAATTAATTATACTTCTTACAGGTTGGGAAAAATATAGGATAAAAATGTTTTGAAATTCATGATAGTATTTGTTATCATATATTTGTTATAAGCTGGAAAAGAAATGAGCATCGTTACAGTTGTTTAATAAAAATGCGAGAAGGATTTCATAACATGAAGAAAAAGAAAGAAACAAAGAAAGAATGAAAGGAGGAAGATATACATATACATACATACATATGTATATTAACATATAAATACACATATAATTTACTTCTCCATTTACCATGGACCAGAGAGGGACAGCACTCAATTAACGAAATGGAATTCGCTATTTAATAGGCGTGTCCATCATAATGGTGTTAAGAGGAGATATACTGTAATTAAACCTGTAATTTACCCCTGCGATTGCTCAGTATAGCCAACGTGCACGTGACATTACTTCTGCAGGATAATATGAAGAACTTTTAAGATCATTAACACTTTCGAGAAAATCTATCTATCTATATCATATACATAACCGTGCGTATGTTCATATAATAATATTATATCGCACCGTAACCGTTAAACAGAAGACACGACAGAACGAAAAACAGGAGACGAAGCAAAAGAAAGAGAGAAGACGAAGCAAAAGAAAGAGAAAGACAAGAAAAAAGAAGCGAGAGAAGCACATCATCAGAAGCCCCGTTCAGGCTGCGGACGGGCGGTGTGGGCGGGCGGGCGGGCGGGAAGCACACCTGTCCCACGGGCGCCGCAGGTAACCGTAGAAGAGTGGGCGACGCCTCTGCCCTTATTTGGCACGCGGCACGGGGCTCCCTCTGGACCCGGGATGACTCGCCCGGCCATTCACTCGGCGCGGATCCTGGGGTCTGGGACGTCGGGGCGAGAAGCGCGGGGACGCAGGTGGATGAGGGAGGGACAGGGGTGGTGGGGTGGGGGTGGATGAGGGAGGGGACAGGGGGGGGGGGTGGAAGGGTGAGGGGACAGGGGGGGGTGAAGGGTGAGAGGATGGAGGGTGAGTGGGTGGATGGATGAGTGGTGGTGGGTGGGTAGGTGGGTGGTGTGGATGGATGGATGATGGTGTGGATGGGGTGGGTGGGTGGGTGGGTGGATGGTGGGTGGATGGATGGAAAGGTTGTGGTGGGTGAGTGGGTGGGTGGATGAATGGATGGGTGAAGGATGAGTGGGTAGGTGGGTGGGTGGGGATGGATGGATGTATGGATGGAGGATGGATGAAAGGTGTGTGGGTGGGTGGATGGAAGGGTTATGTGTGATGGATGATGGATGGATGATGATGGATGGATGGAAAGTTGTGTGGGTGTTGGGTGGGCGGGTGGATGGATGGATGGATGGGTGTTGGGTGGGTGGATGGATGGATGGACGATTGAAAAGGATGGGTGACTGGGTGCGGTGGATATGTGGTGGACGATGGATGGAATGGATATTTGGTGAGCGGATGGATGGATGGGTGATATGTGTGACTGGGTGTTTGGATGGAAGGATGGATTGAAGGATGGGTGGGTATATGGATGATGGATGGATGGATGGATGGATGGATGGGTGGAGGGTATATGGATGGATGGATGGATGGATGGATGGATGGATGATGGATGATGGATGGATGGTGGGGGTGGTATATGGATGGATGGTGGTATATGGATGGATGGTGGAATGGATGGATGTGGACGGGTGTGTCAAAGAATATTGGGATGGATGGGTGGATGGATGTGAACGGTTGAAAAGATGGATGGACAGATAGAACAGACTGAAGTACAAAGGAAGAACACGTGGGAGTGAGGGAGGGAAGGAAGGGAAGAGAGACAGAGTGAGGGAGGGAAGGAGGGAAGAACACGTGGGAGTGAGGGAGTGAGAGAGTGAGAGAGAGAAGGAGGGAGAGAGGGAGATCCGGAGAGCAAATTCGATAAAATTCATCAAAAAAACTTCAAAAAAAAAGAAAAAAAAGAAAGAAAAAAAACACTTATCTTCAGCCTCCCCCTCCCGCCTCACCCCCCCCCAAAAAAAAAAGAAAAAAAAAAAGCAAAAGAAAGAGAGAAAGAAGATAATAAATACAAACAAATGAATAAATGCAAAAGCTAGCGATCGTTTTTCCTGTGCTTGCTTCTGCATCGCCAAGCAAGGTCGAACAGCGCTGCCGGAAGTGGGGAGGGGGGGAGGCGGAGAGGAGGGTAGAGAGAGAGAGGGAGGAGAGAGAGAAGAGGGTAGAGAGAGGGAGGGTACAGAAGAGGCAGAGAGGAGGGGGAGGAGGGGGAAGATAGGAGGGTAGAGAGAGGGAGGGGGAGGGAAGTGGGAGGGGAGAGAGAGGAGGGAGGAGAGGAGGAGGAGGGAGGGAGGGAGAGAGAGAGAGGAGGGTAGAGAGAGGGAGGGAGAGGGGAGGAGAGGGTACAGAGAGAGGGAGGAGAGAGGGAGGGAGGGGAAGGAGGAGGGAGAGAGAGAGAGAGGAGGGAGAGGAGGGAGAGAGGAGGGCAGAGAGAGGGAGGGGGAAGAGAAGAGAGAGGGAGGGGTGGGAAGAGAGGAGGGTAGAGAGGGAGGGAGGGGAGGGGGAGAGGGAGGAGGGAGGAGGAAGAGAGGGGGTAGAGAGAGGGAGGTAGCAGAGGGAGGGAGGGAGAGAGAGAGGAGGGTAGAGAGAGGGCAGAGAGGAAGAGAGGGTGGAAGGAAGGGAGGGGATGGAAGAGAGAGGGAGGGAGAGAGAGGGAGGGGTGGGGAAGAGAGGAGGGTAGAGAGGGGAGGAGGGAGGGAGAGAGGAAGAGAGGGTGAGGCAGAGAGGAGGGGGATGGGAAGGGAGGAGGGAAAGAGGTAGGGAGGTATGGAGGAAGAGAGAAGGGAGTGTGGGAGGAGGCAGAGAAGGAGTGAGAGAGGGATGGAGGGAGGCAGAGAAGAGGGAGGAGGGATGGAGGGAGGCAGAGAAGGAGGGAGAGAGGGATGGAGAGGCAGAGAGGGAGAGGGGGGAGGCAGAAAGAGATATAGAAAGAGGGAGAAGAGACGAAAGAAGAGGAGAAAAGGGGAGAGCAACGTGAAGAAAATAAGCGAATAGACAAACCAACAAACAAATAGAGGAACAGAGAAAAAAGACAATAAAAAAAAATCCACAAAAAAAACAAAACAAAACACAAGAACAAAAATCCTCCTCCTTTTTGATCCCACGCCATGCTCTCAAATCCTACCAAAGAGAAAACAAAACAAAAGGCAAAGGGGATCCAACCCTCCGCAAAAAACAATCAGCAGGCGGTACCTCGGCGCCTCAAGGGGGTTCGATCAGCTCCTCAGGTCAAACTCCGATCCTCACTTGTTTATTGTTACGAGAAGTGTATGTTTATACATTCGGCTATCGGGAGGTGGTCGTATCTATGTTGTTTTTATGCCTGTATGTAGATATGCCTTGTTTGTAGACATACTGCATGAATTTATATTCTTTTATTTAGAAAGGAGGCGAAAATACGTATTTGGTACTCGTCTATTTATCCTATGTTGGACTAATAACACGGAATAAAATAATCAAATCTTTTGTATTTGGTACTCGTCTATTTATCCTAT
>NW_020869983.1:99623-101610 GCF_003789085.1 Penaeus vannamei
ACCCACCCCGGCATTTTTCAGGACGCACTCTTAATCACAGTTATTGTCTTTTTTTTTCTCTCTGAAAGGGGGGGGGGTATTTTTTGTCTTTCTATTATCTCTTATCGATGAGATAGGCTCTGAGTGATACAAAATATCTAATTCCTGTTTTTTTTGGGGTGAAAGGAAAGGCGGTTACACTTCAGGGTTTTCTGGATACGTTTTAGTCACTTCTTTGAGATGTGCTTTTTCGAATTTGTATGTTTTCATCAATTTCTGTATTTGTTTGTTTGTTCACTTCCGCTTCGACACTTCACGATGAAACAGTATAAAAATTTCCTTATTTCCTCACTATATATTTGGCTCATTGCCGAAAAACAGCGTTTTTTTTTTTAATCACCATAGGCCTACTTCTCGTCCTGAACTAACCGCCCAGCTTACCTTCGCCTCCCACCATTAATATTCATGTAAGCGACCTAAACAATTGGGCAGCGGTCAGGATCAAGCGCCTAAACACACACACACACACACACACACACACACACACACACACACACACACACACACACACACACACACACATATATATATATATTCATATGTGTGTGTGTGTGTATATATGTATATATATTAGTATTATTATATATATATATATATATTATATATATATATATATATATATATATATATATGTATGTGTGTGTGTGTGTGTGTGTGTGTGTGTGTGTGTGTGTGTGTGTGTGTGTGTGTGTGTGTGTTGTGTGTGTGTGTATACAACACACGCAAACAACACACACCATTATATAAATGTAGGTATTATGTACGCGTCTATACCACTACAATCACCGCCACAGGTAATTGCAATACAACCATCATTAAAGCTACCGTTAAAATTCCTCCCATCAACACCACTGCAACACCGCCATCTTCTCTCGTTGCAAGGAAACAGAAGACGAGCGACCGTCTCAGCTGATTGTCATTAACCCTCGTCTCACTTTTATCTGAACTCGTCATTTTACGCCAATTTACGGCCCTCTCCTCTCTCTCTCCGTCTGTCTTTCTCTCTCTCTCTTTTCTCCTCGCTCCCTTCTTTCTATCTCTTTCTCTCTCCTGTTTTTTTTTTTTTTTTTTTTTTTTTTGTCTTTCATTCTCTTTCTCTTTTTTTTTGTCTTTCATTCTCTTTTTCTTCTCTTTGTCTTTTATTCTTTTCTCTTTCTTTCGCTGTGTCTTTGTTTCTCTCATTATTACTCTGTCTTTGGGTCTCTCCTTCTGTCTCTTCCTCTCTCCCTCTCTCTTCTCTCTCTCCCTCTCTCTCTCTCTCTCTTCTCTCTCTCTCTCTCTCTCGTCCAGTTATTCATATATTACATGATTTACATAATTCTAATCATCATTTCTTCCATTTTCTGTTTCTCTACTTCTCTTCTCTCTTTTCCTTATTTTTTCTTTTCCAAACATTTATCACCCTCTTCCTTTCTCCCTTTCCATCTCCTCCCTCTTCATATCCTTATCGAGGTGGTCTTTATACCTAGCCTTCTTCTTCTTCTTCCTCATGTCCTTATTCATTCATTCCTTACTCATTCTCCCTTCATTTCTCCTTCTCCCTCTTCCATTCATCATCACCTTATTCATTTTCCTTCTCCCTCATTCACCCCTCATATTCTTCTTTCTATTCTTCCCTTCTTCTTCTTCTCTGCGTTCTCCCTCATTCACCTCTCATATCCTTCTTTCTATCTTCCCTTCTTCTCTTCTTCTGCTTTCTGTTCTCTCCTTCTTCTTCTCTGTGCTTCTTCCCTTTTCATCCATCTCCCTCCCCTTCCTCTTCCCCCTCCCCACTTCCTAATTATCCATCTCCTCCTCCTCCTCCCTCCCTCATTCCCCCCAATTATCCAACCTTCCCTTCCCTCCTATCCTTATCACACCCCCTCCCTTCCCCCCCCCCCCCCCCGCCCATGATGAGTGTGAAGCCGATGGGCGTTTACGGGCGTGGTTCTGGTACACAACCCACGCT
>NW_020869983.1:111710-120703 GCF_003789085.1 Penaeus vannamei
AAATGCAAGAGTTGGGAATCACGTCTACTTTAAACAACGGTCACACTAGTCTTGTCTAGGAGGAATCCCCGGATAGCCACGTCGAGTGTCTGTCACCTAAAGAGCCGAATTGGTCACACTACATAGTATCCTCCGGTACAGAAACATCGTCCAAGAAAAGACCAAAGTGTCTACAATAACCTTGCGGATGAACTATGCATCATAGTCGTGGATTCTATGAATATCATCGCATATCAATTGATTTTTTTTTTCAAGAAGACACTAAATTTTTAAAATCCAATTTACGTCTTATTAATTACCATACAATTACCCGATACCCCATATTTCAACAAAGATTAAAAATCCGACAATATTCTTTCTAATAGCATATGTTGCTATTAGTGTAATGAACGAGAAAGTTGATAAAGCAGACATGAAGAAATATAACGTTATACTAAACCTGTGATGAGGATATTAAATCAAAGGCAAAAACCTTAATGAAAAAAAAATCTTGTTTTTTCTTTATACACCAAAAACTGACCCTCCTATCCTATTATTGACTGTGAAATGTTGAACTTGATACAGGAGTACTTGGTTAATAAATTAGTATGTACTAAACATTGATGCAAGCATGAATTTAGTTATGAATGTTGTTGTTTAACATATTCCATGAGAGAGAAAAAAAAAGTAATAAAATAAATATGGCGGTGTTTTTCCAAATGGTCGCCACTACGTCATAGGAGGAGCAACTTTCCACCTACAGTTTGACATGAGGGATCCAGTGTAGTGTTCCTGATTTTTTTTTTTTTTTTTTTTTTTTTTAAGGATTACTGTACTGTGCTACTGTTTTTGTTTTTTGTTTTTGAGAAATTAGTGTACTGTGATCTAGTACTACTGTTTTTTTGTTTTGTTTTTTCGAGGAATGAGTATACTGTGATCAAGTGGTACTGTTTTGTTGTTGTTTTTTGAGAAATTAGTGTACTGTGATATAGCCTACTGTTTTTTTTTTCTGAGGAATATGTGTACTGTGATCTAGTACTACTTTTTTGATGAATTAGTGTACTGTGATATAGTGTACTGTTTTTTTGTCAGAAATGTGCACTGTGATCTAGTGGTACTGTTTTTGTTGTTGTTGTTGTTGTTTTTTGAGGAATTGGTGTATTATGATCTATTAGTACTTTTTTGAGGAATTAGTGTACTTAGTGTACTGTTTTTTTGAGGAATTAGTGTACTGTGATCTAGTACTACTGTTTCTTTTTTTTTCTTTTTTTGAGAAATTAGTGTAGTTTTTTTGTTTGTTTAGGCCTTTTTTCCGGCGCCAAGAGGTGTAGTACTACAGTTTCCTATGACTCCGCCCCAATTAATGGGGGCGGAGTCATATATAAGCAACTGCACCTGGCTGATGAGCGCGCGGAGCACCTCGGCCCGTTTTAAAACTGGAAGAAAATCGGAAGTTCAAAGTTGATGCTGCGCTGTATGGTGCAATGTTAGTAACGATGATGTTAATGAGGATATTATTGCACGAAATACTAGTTTAAAAGTATTTACGCGCGCGTGCGTGTATGTGTGCACATATGTATATATATTATATATATATACATACAGAAATGTGTACATACATACATTCCTATATATATACAGTATACACACACACACACATATATATATATTTAAACACATGTATACACACATGCATATATGTATATGATATATATACATATACATACATATGCATTTATGTATGTATATGTATATATATACATATATATGTAGAAATATAATATTAAAAATATACACTACTACCATATATAACTATATAGAGTTTAAGGTTTATATGCTTTCGTATTAACAGGGCTATGGCTAAAAAGAGCCAGGTTCAGGTGTATCTTTCGTATGTGTACATTTGTATGCGATATGTCATGTAAGGCTTGTTACTGTTTTTCTTATATCATTTATGCTTTAATCTTGGGCAATATTCAGGCCTCCAAAAGTGTTCCATGACGAATAATACACGAGGAAGTATCTCATGTTTTATTAACAGAATGTGTTCGAATGGTTAAAAGATTATTGTGGAAATTTATATTAGGTTTTACATAATCATTTTACTTATTATGTATGTATAATTGAATGTGCAGACGTAAACTTATATATCCTTTTGAATGTAGTTGATATTAATCAATAAATAGTGTCATTTTCAAAATAATTAAAGAAGTGTGACCTTCGAAATGAATGAAGAAGTATGATGGGAGGCGCTTATGGCCCGCGCATTTTCAACTGATTTCGATAGTTTTCCGTCGTTTGATTTGTAATTTGATGTTGATAACTAACAACTTGTATTTATTGTTATTTCCTAGTGTTACATCAGTAAATCAGTGATTTGTTAATTGATATAATTCAGAAACAAAATCAGAATCGTCAACTCGAGTACAATTCCTAGGAATGGGGATGGAGCCGCACCTGTGGCACAGCGTAGAAGCATCGGCAGCGTTGCTGTCGCGATCGGCCCGAAGTGTCGCAAATGAAAAAAACGACACTTTCTAGTGTAGTTTTTTGAGAAATTCGTGTACTGTGATCAAGTACAATTTTTTTTTTTTTTTTTTTTTTTTTTTTTTTTTTTTTGAGGAATTAGTGTACTGTGATCTAATACTACCTTTTTGAGAAATTAGTGTACTGTGATCGAGTACTAATTTTTTTCTTTCTTTCTTTTTTTGAGGAATTAGTGTAATGTGATCTAGTACTACTTTTTTTTTCTTTTTTTGAGGAATTTGTGTACTGTGATCTAGTGCTACTGTTATGATTATTTTTCAGCATCCACTAATATTCATTTTCCTACTCTTCCATCTTAATGTAATCCTCCAAACACTTATCAAGACCTAACATTGAACCTTTTCTTGGGGTTTCGCTAACTTCATTGCCAAGGCAGGCGCAATCTTCTTTGCATGAAATGTCGTGTTTCCAACACAGGGAGAGAGAGAAAGGGAAATGGGGGGAGGGGAGGTATATGGAGAGAAGGGGGAAGGAGAAATAGATAAAGATTGAAAGAAGAAAGCAGAGAATATACACAGACATGTACTTACAGATATATATATATATATATATATATATATATATATATATATATATATATATATAATTTAAATATATATATATATACATATATATATATATATATATATATATATATATATATATATATATATATATATATATATATATATATATATATATTACGGTTGTAGTTGGTTTATGAGATTTAGTCTTAGTCTAGGGGAATGATGTAACTACAGATCCATAATGAAATTGATACATTAGACCACTTTCATGCATTATGGTATATTTCATATAACTTCCAGATTCTTTGTTCATTTTAATCAATCAGAATATGTAGAATAGGTATTAACTTAGATTTAGATTCAATTAGCTTAGTCACAGTATTAGCTTAGATTTAGATTCAATTAGCTTAGTCAAAGTATTAGCTTAGATTTAGATTCAATTAGCTTAGTCAAAGTATTAGCTTAGATTTAGATTCAATTAATTTAGTCAAAGTATTATATATTTCTTCTTGTATTATATAATTATTACTCTAAATGGGAAAAGCATTAAAAGCAAGTTTATTATTTACCAAAACCCATTACCAACACTGAAATACACAAATTAAACCATTACTCAAATAATGAATAATAAATGTACACAAAACAGAAACACCATCAGTAATCCAATTGTAAATAAGATATACTTATAAATTTTCCCTAGTAAATATACCACAAGATTCTTGAGTCACAGTTGAGGAGTAGCGAGGTTAGAAAAGAGCTGAACAGGTGAATGGCTGAACAACTCTCTGCCTATGTCATTTCTTTTTTTTTTTTTTTTTTTTTTTTTTTTTACTTTTGTTGGATTTCTTGGCTATCAACCGGGTCATAAAGTTTTGTCTCTCTTAGAAAAGCTATTACTTTAGGAATTATTCTTTCATCATCAGATGGTAGATTTGATATTGTAAATTCTTTATTATTTATTCTGAAATAGTTGTTTAGGTGGCGTCTATTTTCAGTGTATTTTTGGCAGGATGTTAATAAATGATTTATGGTCATGTGTGTATTGCAGTCTGGACATTGTGGAGGGAATCTTTTTCTATATAGGGAGTGAGGTGCTTCAGTCTTGTAGCGTTGACCCGAAGACGAGCCAACACCACCACCTCCCTTCTGATTTTTCTGTGGGCTGTCCCACACTTCTATATTGTGTCTGACTTTGTTGGTCAGCTGCAGGTCGGTCCACTCACTTTGTCACAGATGGATTTTTGCTTTCATAAGAGACACAAAACACCTGAGATCTGCCCGGACTATGCTAAGGTCCAGATCGCCAGTTGACCCGGCTAATCGGTCAGCCTGCTCATTGCCATGATACCAGAGTGGCCTGGCACCCATATCAGCTTGATTGATTTGTTGGCACTATGTAGCTTACGAATGATATTACCCAGCAGTTCATTTTGAGTGGTTTCTAATGATTTAATGGCTTTAAGTGAACTTAATGAGTCAGAAAAAATGACTATTCTATCGTGGGTCGTCGATAGTGCAAAATCAATAGCTTTATCAATAGCAAAAAGTTCAGCAATAAAGATCGATGTATGAATCGGCAGTCTGAATCTCAACTCACATTCACTACTTGCTCGGTCTTGGAGCCGTCGGTATATATATGAAAAAGAGGAAGATGTTTTATAAGGATCTCTCTGAACCTCTGGCGTACCTCCACCTCTGGCGCCATGGCCTTGGTCGATGGCAGCCAAGCTTCCATGATATTAAAATTGGGCGTTTCCCATGGCGCTATATTTTTATGAGCCAGGGTATCGATGATAGAGAGATCTATACCGACTTTAAGGATGAGCTCGTGGAGTCTTGCGGTAAAGGGCCTAATGGCTCCATTACCGTTGGGGTGGCTCAGGTCTCGAGCCACCTTCGCGGCATAAGTCAGCGCCAGCTGGCCGCGTCTGAGTCGGAGGGGAGGTACTCCTGACTCCACCTGAAGACGCTCAATCCTTGTGCATTTGAGGGCTCCAAGACATCTATGCACACATGCATTCTGCACAACATCCAAACCTTTCAAAGTTGAGGCCGATGCCGAACCATACACGATTGACCCATAATCTACTTTAGACCTAATCAGGGCTTTATATACCATTAGCAAAGACTTTCTATCAGCTCCCCATTTATTTCCAGAAATGCACTTTAATAAATTTAGTGCTTTTTGACCAATGTGGTCTTTCCAATTAAGTCTACGATCAAAAAGTAGACCAAGAAATCTAGCAGAATTTTGAATAGGTATTGGGTGGTGGTCTAGAGTTAGCCTGATGTTCGGCATTCTCTGTGAAAAAAATACCCCAATACTCTTTCTTGTGGGAAACTTAAAACCTACTAGAGGCCCCAGTTATGAATCATATCCAGTGCCAGTTGGATGAGATTTGCTGAGAATTCTGCATTATTGCTGGAATGCCATAATACACAATCATCAGCGTGAGTATTTAAGATTCCGAGAGGGAGCTGGTAAGATGTCATTTATCATACACAAAAATAATGTAGGTGACAAGACACTTCCTTGTGGGACCCCGTTTGCCTGGACAAAAATGTCCAAGTGACATTGTCAGAAAACAATTTGACAGCAAAAGTTCTGTCAGATATGAAGTTTTGAATGAAACAAGGCAAGTTTCCACGTAATCCGAAAGCACAAAGTTTTCTGAGTAGGCCATATCGCCATGTCATGTCATAGGCTTTTTCTATGTCTAAAAATACTGAAATCAAAAAATGTTTTTTGACAAATGCTTCTTGAATATTACTCTCCAGTTTTACTATCTCATCAGAGATAAGGTTGTTTAAATGGGTCTCTTGTAGGATGATAATATCGGGAGCATAAGACAAGGCGAATAATCTAAAATCATTTACTCTAGTTCTAAGACTTCGAAAGTTCCATTGTATAATGGTTAACGCGATCACGTTTTATGGGGTTTAGAAGTGCTTTGTCCGCCTTTTTTCAACCTTTTTCTGGGAGGGAGGCGCCTCCTTTCCTGAGCTTCCCGGGGACCTCTTGTGAGATTTGGAGACAGTGGCCTCCATTATATCGGCTTTTTTTTTTTTTTTTTTTTGGATTTCTTGGCTATCAACCAGCGGCATGTGGCCAAGGTTATTAAGCTAATGGATCCTATTTATTCTTTCAATCTAAATAAGGTCATAAAGTTTTGTCTCCCTTAGAAAAGCAATTACTCTACGTATTATTTTTTCATTTGATATATTTTTTAATGTAAATTCTGTATTTGTAATTCTGAAATAATTTTTAAGATTTTGTCTTTGTTGGTTATGTTTTTGGCAATGTGTTAGTATGTGATTTATTGTACTGCTGGTTACAGTCTTGGCATTGAGGAGGGAAGGTCTTTTCTATGTAGGGAGTGAGGTGGGTCAGTCTTGTGGCGTTGACCCTAAGGCGGGCCAAAACCACCTCCTCCCTTCTATTTTTTCTGTGGGCTGTTTCCCACACTTCGATATTTTGCCTGATTTTCTTAAGCAGTTGCAGGTCGGTCCACTCACTTTGCCATAGGAGATGGATTTTTGCTTTCATAAGAGACACAAAACACCTGAGATCTGCCCGGACTATGCTAAGGTCCAGATCGCCAGTTGACCCGGCTAATCGGTCAGCCTGCTCATTGCCATGATACCAGAGTGGCCTGGCACCCATATCAGCTTGATTGATTTGTTGGCACTATGTAGCTTACGAATGATATTACCCAGCAGTTCATTTTGAGTGGTTTCTAATGATTTAATGGCTTTAAGTGAACTTAATGAGTCAGAAAAAAATATTCTATCGTGGGTCGTCGATAGTGCAAAATCAATAGCTTTATCAATAGCAAAAAGTTCAGCAATAAAGATCGATGTATGAATCGGCAGTCTGAATCTCAACTCACATTCACTACTTGCTCGGTCTTGGAGCCGTCGGTATATATATGAAAAAGAGGAAGATGTTTTATAAGGATCTCTCTGAACCTCTGGCGTACCTCCACCTCTGGCGCCATGGCCTTGGTCGATGGCAGCCAAGCTTCCATGATATTAAAATTGGGCGTTTCCCATGGCGCTATATTTTTATGAGCCAGGGTATCGATGATAGAGAGATCTATACCGACTTTAAGGATGAGCTCGTGGAGTCTTGCGGTAAAGGGCCTAATGGCTCCATTACCGTTGGGGTGGCTCAGGTCTCGAGCCACCTTCGCGGCATAAGTCAGCGCCAGCTGGCCGCGTCTGAGTCGGAGGGGAGGTACTCCTGACTCCACCTGATGACGCTCAATCCTTGTGCATTTGAGGGCTCCAAGACATCTACGCACGCATGCATTCTGCACAACATCCAAACCTTTCAAAGTTGAGGCCGATGCCGAACCATACACGATTGACCCATAATCTACTTTAGACCTAATCAGGGCTTTATATACCAAAATGTTCGGCATTCTCCTTCGTGAGAAAAATTACCCCAATACCCTTTCTTGTGGAAAACTTAAAACCCCACTGGAGGCCCCAGGTATGAATCATATCCAATGCCAATTGGATGAAATTTGCTGAGAATTCTGCATTACTGTTGGAATGCCATAATGCACAATCATCAGCGTACAGTGAGTATTTAAGATTCCGAGGAGGAGCTGGTAAGATGTCATTTATCATACACAACTATCCTAACTTAAACCTAACCTAACTTAATCTGACCTAACCTAACCTAAACCTAACTAACTTAACTAACCTAACCTAACTAACCTAACTTAAACCTAACTTGACCTAAGCTAACCTAACCCAGCTAACCTAACCTAACCTAACTATCCTAACCTAACTTAATCTGACCTAACCTAACCTAACCTAACCTCAACCTAACTAGCCTAAACCTAACCTAACCTAATCCACCTTACCTAACCTAACCTAAATAATCTAACCTAACTTAACCTAAACCTATCCTGACCTAAACTAACCCTAACCCTAACCTAACCTAGGAGGGGTGTGTGTATGCGTGTGTGTGTGTCTGTGCGTGTGTTTGTCTTTTGTGTCTATGTGTCTTTGTGTGTATGTGTGTGTGTGTGTACATATATCCCCCATATATATATATATATATATATATATATATATATATATATATATATATATATATATATATATATATATATATATATATATATATATATATATATATATATATATATATATATATATATATATATATATATATATATATATATATATATATATATATGCATATTTATGCGTGTGTGTGTGTGTGTGTGTATATTTTCTTTATGTATTCACGTATGTACATGTACTTACGTGGATATTGGTAAATGGCGGATAGTAATAGTAATAATGATTCAGATAATATAAAATATATTTCTACTGCTACAACTAATGATGATAATAATAATAATAACAATAATAATGACAATAATGATAATGAAAATTAAGATAACAAAAATGATAATAATAATGATAGTAAAACCAGTATTAATAATGAGAATAGGAATCATTATGAAGTAAGAACCACACCATTAACAATGATAATAAAAGATTATGTTAATAATGATAATGAGGATAACATTAATCATAGTAATAATAACACTGATAATAAAATGGAGACACATAATCTCTTTTTGATATGAAATTGGTAAAAGAAAATTACTTGTATTAGAGAGAGTGAGAGAGAGAGAGAGAGAGAGAGAGAGAGAGAGAGAGAGAGAGAGAGAGAGAGAGAGAGAGAGAGAGAGAGAGAGAGAGAGAGAGAGATACATACATACATAGATAGGAAGAGAGAGAGAGAGAGACGCATACACACAAACACACACACACCAGTATCACTACTATCATTATCATAATTATCAATATTATCATCATTATATATATAATTCTAGCTATCATAACCTAAACCACCTTACCTAACTTAACCTAAATAATCTAACCTAACTTAAACGTAATATAACCTAACCTAAACCTATCCTGACCTAAACTAAA
>NW_020869983.1:138903-146403 GCF_003789085.1 Penaeus vannamei
TAATATTCTTTTTGGAGGGAAGTTCATTTTCTGTGGAAGATGTTTCATAAAAATCAAATTATCATGTCCCTCTGGCAAAGGCCAAGACAATATAGATTGATTAGGATCAACCCCCAAGTGCAGTCATGCTTATCCTTGACATTATATTTATCAATTTCTTCTTTAGTATTACCTCGGCACTTTTTTCACATAAATTTCATTTATAATAAATATCCAGTGTAATCGGAATTTTGCTGACCATGTACTTTTGTTCTTTGGAATTATATAAGGGAATAATTAAACCACCTCACGTCCTGCCTTAACTGCAAAGCTAATCTACCATAAAATTAATTATTCGTGGGTTTCTCAGGACACTCTTAGAATTGAGATGATGGTGGCGATACCAACTAGTCATTTGAAAAGAAATTCGTGTGTGTAAATGTCGATACTAAATGTAACTACAATTATAAAAATTACGAAATTAATGCATGTATAAACAGAATCACCATATGGCACACACACACACACACACTCACACACTCACACACACACACACACACACACACACACACACACACACACACACACACACACACACACACACACACACACCACACACACACACACACACACATATATATATTATATATATATATATATATATATATATATATATATATATATATATATATATCGAGAAGAAAGTGAGATCTATACCTATAGAAGTCTTATCCGCGTGCGTGATCTTATTTATGCATATTTTTTGTTTATATCTATGCCTATTAAGATAATTTTTTGCCAAAATGCCTAAATAAGTATTATCTTTCACAAATACTTCTTAAGGCTTTTCACCATCCTAGTTTACGAAAGCCTCAAAAACGGAAGTAAAGAAACCGACAAGTGTGTACAAAAGCCAAGAAAGCCATGAATTTATGATGTTCTCCTGTGTTCGTACATTACCAATTCTTCAGCGACTTACC
The DNA here is from genome assembly GCF_003789085.1 of Penaeus vannamei. NCBI lineage: Eukaryota > Metazoa > Arthropoda > Malacostraca > Decapoda > Penaeidae > Penaeus > Penaeus vannamei. Next base: position 139,863 of record NW_020869983.1, read on the forward strand.
TCAGCAAATAAGAACCGCAGTCGTTTTAGTTTATATATGACGTTAGCAAATTCAGAAGCGCTGCGGTCGGTTTTGGTGAAACAATGGAGATCAATATACACTGTAAACCGATGCTAGAAAGGAAGGACGCTAGTTGTTAGGAGAGAGAGAGAAAAAAAATATTATCGTGTTTAGATATCCTTGTTCGTTGTTTGGATTCTTCTAACGTCTTTATTAAATGCAAACAAAGTCTACAGAAATCGGCTGAAATAGAAGCCTGTTTTCCTTTCTTTTACCCTTTATTTTTAGTTTCTGCTTTGTCTGAGTGTAAGTGAGAGGGAGAGAGGGGAAAATGTGTTTGTGTATGTGCATGTGTGTGTATGTGTGTGTGTGTGTGTGTGTGTGTGTGTGTGTGTGTGTGTGTGTGTGTGTGTGTGTGTGTGTGTGTGTGTGTGTGTGTGTGTGTGAGAGAGAGAGAGAGAGAGAGAGAGAGAGAGAGAGAGAGAGAGAGAGAGAGAGAGAGAGCAGACCAGACTAACTAAACAATAATAATAATAATAATCGAATCCATCCATTGGTCTTATTTTTAATCATATTCCCAGCATAAAAAAAGCTTCCTATCTTCTTATACATTCATATCACTGACAATATCTACTATCATGTATCAGCTTTATATTCTCATTTAAAGTCTGTAGCTACGTTGATTCATAAATAGTAGCAAGATCCCTGGAAATTCCAAGGAAAAAAGGTAATAACAGGTAATGCTCTCTCCTTCTTTCACTCCCCTCCCCCTTTCTACCTTTCGCCTTCCCCTCCCAATTTCTTTTCCCTCTTCTTGTATTTATCCCTTTCCCGCTCTGCCACGCATCTCACTCCTAAATCTTCCTTACATTCAATCCTTGACCTCCCCCTTTAAGCCTACATCGGTCCCCTCTTAGTCTCTTTCTCGTCCTCCTTAAACTCTACCGCCTCCGATATCCCTTCTTTTCTCTTTTTCTCTGAACTTCTTCTCTTCCCCCCTTCCCTGTAAGTCCACTCTATTCCTTCTTCCTCTTCCCCATCTCCCCCTTCCAAGCACCCTTCTCCTCCCCCTTGTATCTCCCCTTTCTTTTCCCCTTCTCTTCCTACTCTTTTCGAATAATGATGGTAATGCTGGCAGTGGTGGTGGTGGTGGTAGTGGTGGTGATGATGATGGTGATGATTATGAAAATAATAACAAGAATTGATTGATGATATTTATATAAATGGATTTTCGTAGAACTGTAATGTGTATTTAAATTGGAATATGATTCCTGGTATAAATTGTTAAGTATAATGTACGAGACACAAGCAGTATTAAATTATTTATACACTACAAGACAAAAAGTCGAACACACATACATATACCTTTGTGTACACGCACGCACATATTATGCAGATGCTCTTATGAATACAAACAAAGCAGTCCAAATTTTAAAAGCTCTACATTTTCTCTTCCTCTTTTTTTCTGGTTCAGAGAAAATATCCTCTTCTAAAATTCAGCCGTTGTTTAAAGCTAAAGACGCAAGGGAATTGAGCACACTGTTGCATACAATTCAGGGGACAAGTCTTACATTGTATCATTAAATAATGTGAATATGAAGTGACTTTCCATGCATATATATAGTGGGTAACCGGGATTTTAATAAAACATTTCATCATGTTTCACTTATTTTCTGATTTGCTACATGTACGTTGCTTTGCTTCTCTCGGAAATCTAACTGTAGATAGCAAACTATGAATTACTGCCAAATATCTCTATTCCACCCCCTGCGCTTTTCGCAATCCTCAGTATCGCACGAGTAAAAGAAGAAAATTGAAACAAGATATGTGTGGCGCAAGATAACAACGTTCCTAATTTCAACAGCATCCTCTTTGAAATCGTAGTGAGCGGGAATAATCCTCTTTGGGAGTACGTAAGTTGTGTATCCGAGTCGAGTTCGGTATTTCTTTTCCAGTAAGCTTTGTGAGCTGTATCGGTCTCTTTAGTGGTAAAACAATCAATAAAAAATGTATCCTTTAAAGCTTATGATCACCTTTTATTGATTAAAATAAAACGATTTGTATTTGCCGCAATGGAAATTATATAATTGAGTGATAATAAATAGATAAATAATAAAGACTTAATTATGATTGATAAATATTTATAACGATAACTTTTTCGATTTATAGGAAGTAAGAGTACAGCTCTACTAAAACATTGCCACATAGGATGAGATTGCTTTCAGCGTTCATATATTTCCCTTCTTTAGGGCATGCATTTGTGTGTGTGTGTGTGTGTGTGTGTGTGTGTGTGTGTGTGTGTGTGTGTGTGTGTGTGTGTGTGTGTGTGTGTGTGTGTGTTGTGTGTGTTTGGAAGTAGTTTTTTCTCAATAGGTATTTGTACTTCTATTGTCTAAATATAAAACAATCGCTTCAAATGCTTCGGAATTAGTCTTGTTAGAGGCATGTTCTATAGCTGAACAAAGGATTACCAAGGGCTTGGGAGATTGAAAGACAGGATCTCATAAATCAGATGCCAAAACTAGGTTGTTTCTCCTCAATTGTTTGCGTATTAACAGGGAAATTTTAACTTTTTGCTGGTATTTAAGAAGCACAGGAGAGAGAGCCTTGTTAGTAAGAGCAACCAATGTTAGAGGATGATAAAACTTCTTCGGTTGAGTCCAGTAAATGGCTATTTTTCTTTCTGACTGATGGGACTAGGGCAGTGGAGTAGAATACTGTCTATGATCATAATCGTTTCGTATTACTTAATATATTCAGAGGGTCAATTGTGCGATTTGCTTTACTTTAACGTGAACTTGATAGGTTTCGGAGATTTTTTAGTTAACGTTCTGTGATATGAACATTTGCCGCTTAATTAAGGTTGCCATAAGACGTTTTCTGTGTATACAATAAAGTTAATTCCCTATTAAAGTTGAATCCAAATCCACAGTATTGGTACCGAAGATGCAAGTCGCATCAGCCAGACGCATGAAACAGTGATAAGATTTGCTGTTTTACATGAAAGAGCTGGTATCTGTGCAGTAATGATTGGCTGTCATCCACTATAATTTTCATACTATACGGCATTCTTACTGATAACGAGACATTGCTACAGAGAAAAAATTACATAGCATACCATGTGAATACGATTATGGCGCTTAGACTTCGGATTAAAATGTCCATAGCTTATTTATTTACCATTGTAACGTCTGTATTTTAGTTAACTTAGTAAATCGATTGTTTGTATTACAGTTTCGTATGAAAACTTTTAACATGATATGCAGGTAATCATTGAGTACAATGCTGAAAAATGGCTCTAGTAACGCATTCTTACAATTTGCAGTAATTGTGGTAACTCTGTTATTCGGTTCCATTTGATCATGAAAACACATACTTCAAATAACATACTTAAAGTAACCTTTGCAGTTTATAAACAATTCAAGTGAACATGACGGAGGGCCACGGGCAGGGTAGCTATTTTTGGATGTTGCCAGTCAGGGTCATATCAAATTCCCACGCAGTTTTGCAAGTTTAGTATAGTACAAAGTCAGAAATGCTTTGTTTTTATTCCATTAAAATATTGTATAAGATGGGAACATTTCCCAACCTGAAAATAATGTTGCCTTTTGTGTGAAAATCTTTGGCATGAATCTGTCAGAACATATTTTGGTATTATTAAGAATGGCACTCCATCCTTTCGATGGACTCGATGACATCAGTAATACGTATCAATACATGATTGATGGAATTAAATAACATGTTCTGCACGTGTGCAAGATTACAACTCGATCTTGAAAGTTAATGCTGGTCCAGAGCTGTATTGAGAGTTGATCCTGAATACTGCCATTATGCATACTCACTAGAGGTTTGGATTAAACATTAATATGAGATTAACTTTTACGGTGCATACAGGAGGCGCTTATGGCTGTTAGAAAAGGAAAACTTGCTGATGATTTATCAATATTTGCTGATGATTTATCAATATAGGTTTTGAAAAATAAGATCAGCCACAGATGCCCTTGTGAGGATAGAGCCTGCTATACAGGATTTCTTTGCACGGTGATGCTACATATTAGCAGTATTCTCTGACCTCTAAAATGTTTCAGGTATTACTTAGACGCATGGTATATTGATGGAGCTGTATGACATTGGTTTCAGAGGAGCATTGCCTACCCTCTTACAAAGCCTCCTTGCTGACAGAAGTTTAAAGTGAGGGTAGTGAACTCTTTTCTAGTAAGGAAGATCAGCTGGAAGGAGTCTCACAAGGGAGTGCCAAGTATGACCCAGTATGTCATTGTTATGAAAGGCATCGTGCAGTTCGTTCCGACTGCTGCCTCGCGTAGTCTTTAAGTGGAGGACTTCACACTGCACAGCTCAGGTAGAAATGATATGCAAGGACGTAGACTGCAGTAAATCAGTGGGTAACATATGGATTCAAAGTCTCTGCAAGCAAGACCATGGCTATGCATTTCCACAAAAGGGGAAAATTCCATCCTACCATCCTATTTATTTAGGAGCGAACCCACCGTTTTGTCCAAGAAGTGAAGTACTTTTTGACTCCAGGATTACGTGCTTCTATGGCTCTTCGAAGCACTTATCCTTAGCAAACTCGACTATGGATATGAGGCTTATTCATCATCTTATTCAACTCTCACTGAGTGTGCGTGTGCGTTATATCATTATCATTATTATTAGTAGTAGTAGTATGAGCAATAGCATTATTACAGTCATTATCGTTGTTATCATAATTATTAGTATGATTATATTGGTGGTAAAGGTGATTGTAGATATATTAGCAGTAGTTTGAGATCATAAATTTAATTGTAATGAGAATGATAACAACGGTAATGTTAATTTTGATGATATAAAGAGACCATCAAAAACATAGCTATAGTAAGATAAACGGGAAGCAGAATTTGCTAATTCAAGCAAACATACAAACAGTGTGATGCTTCCAAGTTCGCAGCAAGCAAAGTGCAGAACCGTTTAATATAAAGGAAATTGTAAAAACTAATACATATAACAAATAAGACAGTAATGTTTGAAGTTGAGGTTTTTGTAAGTACAAAGTAACTGGATCACATGAAGGTTTCATTGTCCTATTTTTCATGAATACAAAGTTCACGGTCTGTGCGGTCTTAATTTGAATAAAACTATTCCCGGGGAATAACCTTCACGTCGCATAGGCCCATTCGTATGTACACTTATTTCCCTAGACAAGAAAAGGGCATACTCTTAGAACATCAGCTTACCATACTAATCGAATTAAACCTTCATTTACATATCAAACACTTTCAGTACTTGGATAAGGAGACCGAAAGGATATGTTTACTAGGAAACCTTCATTGGATAGGTTTAAAAGAAAAATTAAAGGGAAATTGTTTTTGTTTATTTAACATGCCCCTTATCTCAAGAAGGGCATTCCTTAATATTTCACCTCAACGCAACCTTAGTGAAAATCTACCATTTCTTATAGAGAGAAAAGAAAGAATAAGCGAAATACTACGAAAAAGGCACATGCGCGTCTAAAACACACACACACACACACACAAAATCACGCAATCACACAATGAACATGAAAAAAACGAATGGTCAAGAAAATATAATCATACAGGGATAAAATGAAATTAGCAGATCTAACAAGGACTATAGATATATAGAAGAGGGAGGATGTACGCAAATACCGCATACAAAAAATAGATGAAACCGTGATTTCAGGTACCAGCATGAAAACAGCAAAAAAGAAAGAAAGAAAGAAAGAAAGAAGAAGAAGAAGAAGAAAAAAAAAAAGACTTGGAATAGGGAGAAATTACCTATCTGCTTTAAAGAAGCCAGACGAAGTGACAAATATTTTCAACAAATGCTTTATCTGCGGCGTTATCCAAAAACCTGATACATAAGAAGATAGAATCAAAAACATTATCGACTCACAAGCTCCCCATCAGATATTTACAAGCTGTTCACAAAAGGCATTACAGCTCACATCTCCGACACTAGATTCTAACTAGCCTAGAGAAAGACAGACTTCCACAGTGGATTCTCAACAACAGACCACATCCACAAACTATCCCAAATACGAGAGAAAATTTAATATAGGAAACCCCTGTGTATGGCATTTGACACTACAAATACCAGTAGTATTGGAAGCTATTTGATGACAAGGAATAGAGGAAATCTGTTACAAAATATACGAAGGCAGGATAGCAGCCATCAAGCTCCTTAGAGAAAATGTGAAAGTACTCATTAAAAAGGTGTTACGCTGGGCAACTCCATCTTGGCAAAATTCTTCACAGTCTGCTTTGGGGAAATATTCAAGCAATTGATAAACGATCTGAATAGAGAAAGTCTGAAAGTTGGAAAAGGTCATGTTCAACAGTAGAGTTCCGTTTGAACAGGTGCATGTACAAGGCGAAGAGCCCTGGGAATTAGTCCAATACAAGGCCCGTGGCACACTTGCTATATGAGTTTTCCAGTCGGCCGTTTTACATGATTAATCAAGCCAGTCTTTCGTCTCTTAAAATCATCATTTGCATTTTTTTTCTTTCTTTCATTGTGATTG
>NW_020869983.1:151403-153903 GCF_003789085.1 Penaeus vannamei
AACGAACCATCTCACCGGAATATATATGGGAGTGCGTTGGAGAAGTGCGTTTCTCCCGAATTCCGGCGATACGCATCACACATAAGAGTCAAAACACAATTCATATCCATATAAGCAACGACCGTGAGAGAGAACAAGAGTGTGAGAATAGATTTTTGTGAATATCAACTCATTTTTCATCTATGCTACCTTCTTGTCGAATTTGTGTTCATATCGTTTTTTTCTTCTGATTTCAGATATATTCTATTATCAATAGAAAATATATCGTAATCTTTACATTTTATAACAATATGATAATGGTAATAATATAGTAATATAATAATATATTATTATTATATCATTATTATCATTATTATTATTACAAATATCATTGTCATTATCATTATCATCATTGTTATTATTATCATTATTATATATTTATTATTATTATTACCATTACTATATATTTATTATTATTATTATCATAATTACTTTTATGTTCATTATCATATTATTGCAGTTGTTATTACTATTACTATTATCATTATTATTTCCATTATTATGATTAATTACGTATGTTGTTCTATATTATTAACATTGCTAATGATATTTTGTTATATCATCATTTTAACATTGTTTTATTGTCATCTTTCTTATCTTATTAATAAATTTATCTTATTACTGTATTTCTTACGAAGATTTAATGGAAAAAAGTCATTGTGAAGATATTCATTTTCATTTTTTACATTTTCTACATTACCTTTTGAATATCACTACTATTAGTTTTCCATTATCATAATCATTGCAACTCTACAGTCTTATGTACAATTATTCCATCTCCTTCAGAAAATAATTACACGAATAAGACGGAGAGGGCCATGAATTAGAGAGATGGGGTGAGAAGGAGAGACAGTCAGAGGAGCGAGTGCTTGTAAGAAAAGAAAGACAAAAGAGAGAGGGAGAGAGAGAGAGAGAGAGAGAGAGAGAGAGAGAGAGAGAGAGAGAGAGAGAGAGAGAGAGAGAGAGAGAGAGAGAGAGAGAGAGAGGATAATTCGGAAAGGCGTTAATGCATAGCAAGTAAAGGTCGCTGGAAGATGAAGAAATTATTAATATGTTGCATCACTGTGAGTTGATATCAAGAGAACGGAGGGAGAACCATTAGAATTTGATTTGAAATCTTTACTCCATTTTTGTAATTAATGGTAAATACATAAAAAAAACAAAAACTGAACAACCAAAGTCATTACCAAAATAGTAATATTTTGTTGTTCTAGAAATAGAAAGCATAAACATTAAATTGATACTGTGTTCTTATATTCTTTTTCTATAAATCTACAAAAACTTTCAGCCGCTTCTATTGTATTTGTTGAAAAGAAAAAGGAGTATATATATACATATATGTGTGCATATATGTATATATATATCATCATAATGGAGCTAACGCCGATGGGGGCGCATAGCCGCATCCACTTTTTGTTTGTACCTACGAGGGTCCCTCATGGCAAGCCGCCAGGCAGGGACTCGGCCCATCTCGAGTTCCTCACGACAGGTTTGATCGATCTGCTCACGCCATGACTTACTAGGTCGTCCCACAGGCCTCTTCTACCCAGGGTTGTCTCTGACAGAGACATCCTGGTGGGCAGGATCATCCTGGGGGAAGCGAGTCAGATGGCTGTATAGCTTGAGTTGGCGATCATGGATTGTGCAGGTAACAGGCCCTGTGCCAGTCACACGGTGTAACCGTTAGTTTGACACGTGGTCCCGCCAACAGTACCCCATGATCCAACACAAGGACCTATTACAAAAGGCATCTAGACGAGTCTCCAAGGCACAGGATAATGTCCAGTTTTCGCTACCGTATAGCAAAACTGGCATTATAAGGGCCTTGGAGAAGCGTAGCCTGGTCCATCTGCTCAGGTACTGGCATCTCAAAATACTCCTGTCAAGAGAGTTCATGACCCCTGCTGCCAGGCCAATCCGTCTGCTGACTTCCTGGTTTAACAGCCGAGTTATAAACTACATTACCAAGGTACGTACCGATCGGACAGGTTCTCCTAGCAAGTTCCCAAAGTCCTGGTCTTGTTCCAGGAGACCTCTAGACCCAAGGGCTTCACTTCATTACTAAATGCATCTAGAGCCACCACTAAGGATTCTAAGGACTCTGATTAAATAGCAACATCATCAGCAAAGTCAAGGTCTGTAACTTTGATATTGCCCAGAGTTGCTCCACAATATATATATATATATATATATATATATATATATATATATATATATATATATATATGTGTGTGTGTGTGTGTGTGTGTGTGTGTGTGTGTGTGTGGTGTGTGTGTATGGATGTATGTATATATGCGATATTTTTTATAAGGAATAAAATAAAATCATGATATTATGCATCTAATAACAATATCTGTGGACAAAGTTATCGGTAATAACGCTCAGTATAAAGCAAGAATCGATTTATACAAAAATCGAATCTATATAAAGGCTGCAATGCCGCAACTAAAACATTGCGTCA
>NW_020869983.1:163903-166403 GCF_003789085.1 Penaeus vannamei
GGCCGTCGGAGTAATCAGCTGATGTTAAGGGGATTGCTTCTCGCCAACTCATAAAGGGATGATTGATGAAACCTTGCGATTCAACCCAAGATTTAATTATCTTAGATTAATTTTGGGTGGAAGATAAATTGTTCAGTCTTGTCGGGTTTTAGACAGCTACAGTGTGCAGTCTTCCCATATCCTACCAGTCCTTATGTACCTCCTTTGGAATTTGTCTTATATACACATACTTGCGTGTATACTTTTATTTGCATGAGTACATGTATATATATATATATATATATATATATATATATATATATATATATATATATATATATATATATATATATATACTCCACATATACTACATACATATATGTACATGGAAATATATATATGTATATATATATATATATAAGTATATATATATATATATATATATGTATATATATATATATATATATATATATATATATATATATATATATATATATATGATATATATATATTATATATATATATATATATATATATATATATATATATATATATATATATATAATGTATGTATCATATTATATACTGTGTATGCTAGCATGCCGTGATATACCACATGCATATGTGTGCGTGTGTGTGTGGGGGGGGGGGGGTATGTATCCCAGAGCCTTCAAAGATAGTGTCTGTAACGCTTATCCTTTGCACCTCGCACGAAGAAATTTGTTACCTTTGTGGTAATTTTCGAATTGGTCAGTATCAAATATCAAGTTATCAATCAATAAATCTCAAGCGTGTTGGCTTCCCGTTACGGCACTTCACACACACACATGAATGCATGCGTGTGTCGAAACAGAAAGGACAATTTCACTCATAGGCATACGCCAGTGCAACTGTTGATTTTGGCTTTACGGATTTTTTATCTGTCGTAAGTTGAATGGGAGTGAACAATTGACAGAGGCATTTCTCGTTATATGGAACTGTAGACAAACAAATAATTCTTTGAGCCTAGACCTTTCGCACTCAGTGATAGGACAACAGAGATAAACAATTAGTAATATGATGCACTGTCGGTCCAGCGATGGTTCGAGATTACGTAGTCGATTAAGTCCTTGCTGTCCTGCTAAATCTAAGTCCAAGAGACGGCTTCTTTTTCCGTGTAAGTTGGGCGTTTAGAAGCCATGTTTCTAAAATCATCACTTCGCCCATCTTTTTTCCATCTCCCTTTGCTGCATATGCGATGCAATTAAGCTATGTGTTTGACTCGTCGAGCTTGATCTTCATGTTGTAGTTGGAGGACAAGCCCTTGGGGAAGGTGATCGCCCTTCAGTTCGTTCCGGAGCTCGTAGAGTCGATGGTGCGGTGTCCTAATGGCCTACAGGAATATAATCACCAGACATTCTACTTCGTTTCTTTACGTAGATGATGTTATTGTTATTGTCCCCAGTTCACCGTAGAGGAAGAAGAGGATCAGAAATAACCTTTCCCACAAGAATAGAACAAAATCTGGGGTTGTAATTGGCTTCTTCCTCAGAACACAGAGGAGGATCTGTAGCCCTGAATTCATTTTCCCCACGCAATTAATTCTTTCATGGAACATAAATATCCCAGATATTTCCTGCTAAACCTCAGAAAGAAGGAAGAAGACATACAAGACCACACCCTGCACCCTCTTCTTAGGCGATCACATCGTGCTGACGTCCGACACGACAGAACTTCTCATCCTTATCGTTCTCCTCATCCTTCTCATCCTCATCCTCATCCTCATCTTGGTGATGCATGTGGATGAAGCTGGACATTTACCGAACTGGAAGGCAGCAGAAGTAACCCATGGCGGATTGAACAATCAGAAAAGAAAAAATAATGGAAGCTGCAGACATCGCGGAGACAAATGTAAACTGCATCGGTCAGCTAAACCGGTTGCCATCAAAGCATAAATATATCATACCCTGCACATATATCTTTGCAATAAATTTTAAAGAAACAGTTCTGAGCAAACAAACCCACACAAACGGAGACATTCATGTTATCACAATTTAACAAACGCGCATACACACGGAGTTCAGAAGGTAGGTTAAATAATTATTACCCCGGTGATCTTGGCATAACCTCATATAAAGATATGCAACTTAGAATACCATTTAAACAGATTTTTTTCCTTAAATTGTACACACATGATATTGCACAAAATTACTAATCACACGCACACACTCATGCGCATAGACAAAGACACGCACGCACATGTCACTTTAGAAGAGGGAATTCAATGTCATTTTCAATTACGTGTTCCCATGTTATTTTTTGTATCGTTCTTTAACTTTTACTCTTGTAAATTAGAAGCACCCTGGGTAGCTACTGTACTTACTCCTCATATTTGTCCTAAATGTAAACTCACGCTGGTTTTCCACAGTATGAGGAGTTCAGGATGCGTGTCTTCAATGTTGGTCCAAGTGTAACATCCGGCTGTTCATTCCCATTGTGAACTGAGATTTCTTGCTAAGCATAGTTCCTCCTCTGGTTAAGT
>NW_020869983.1:168903-178903 GCF_003789085.1 Penaeus vannamei
ACCTGGCAGTGAGGTATTCTTCATAAAGGTTGAGTTCATCTTGGTATGCTTAAGAAAAACACTATCACCCTTCAGAATCGACCGCCTTTTATACAAGATCTGAGAACCAGCAGATCCCACCAATCCCAGCCTCGAAAAAACACGAGGGGGAGGGGTGAAGGGGTGAGGTCTGGACTTCATTATCTGCAAAACATTTGCTCGCATTCCTTTTTAGTTTTCTATTATATCTAAAATCATCCTGTGAAAAATAACAGGACAGAAAATTAATATATTCTATTCCGTGCAAATTAATATGGTACATGGTAAATATCGCATAGGCACCACATGTTAAACTATCAATGCTTTGCAAATGTCTGCTAATATCAAGGAAACATAATACTAGTTGATAAATCTTTGCAACCATGGAGAATAAATATGAGGTTTGATTCAGTAGGAATCAAAAGTAGGCAATGCAACATTTCCCAACAACTAATACATAATGACCCATTAATGTTGGTCTGTGCCGAGACGCAAGTATGTTAACCACAAAAAATTCATTATATCTTGTACGATCTTGTCTAATGGGCAGTTGATCGGCCAAGAAACACCCTCGCAACACATATCCCCCTCTGAGAAACTGCCTACAAACGTCCGCAACCTTCTATTATAGCCCTTTAGATTTATACTCTGGATCTTCTAATGTTCCAATTTTAATGAATTATTTATTTTCGTAACTTATTTCACCTTCACTTTTTGTATTTTACTTTATCTTTTAGTCATTTCTTTAAATTATTCTTTTTCCTTATTCCGTGGTGAAATATCTTATAAACAGAAAATTTCCTGAGGAATCATAGAATACATGTTAAAATTATTTGTATATTTCAAAACTCAAAAACAAACGTATAAAACACGTAGGGGTCGAGTAAGGTAGAGAGGGGTAGGGGTAGAGTAAGGTAGAGAGGGGTAGGGGTAGAAAAGTTAAGAGTTCAGAATTGCGAGTACAGGCTAGAAAAGCATAAGGGAAAGTCACAGAAAGAGCTCAGGAGGATCTGAGGACGAAGCCCACGATTCCCAGCCTATTTATAATCTTTGCCCCCAATGAAACGGTAGCCTAGGCGGAGGACTACAGCAAGGAGAGGGTTTTGGGCGGAAATTGCCAATAGATGGTGCTGACCAATTAAATTATTTAAATCTATAAATATAGGTAAAACTTACTTATGAAAAGCGAACCCCTTATTAAAAATAACTAAAAACAAAAATTAAAAGAAAAGATAATTAAAACAAGCTATTTCCCTTATCTAAAAAAAAGTTCTCAAAAATGTACATAAAAATGAAAGAAAACGGGCTTTAAGTCCTGAACGATTTACTTAAAATCTAATTTAATAAAATCAATGAAACAAATAATATATAAAAAGGCCGCCGTCTTGATGGATCTAGTTCGCCAGGGAAGATGTTATATCCCATCCTTTCCGGGGGGACTCGTGCATTCCCGTCCTCGTGGGGACAAATCCTTTGTAGGTCACTACACTAGAACTATGATATGTATTATCTTCCAATTTTTTTTTTTTTTTTCAGTGAAGGAAGGAGACATACCCGTTTCTATGCGAACATAGGACGAAAAATTATACAGAGAATTTTGTTCTACTTGCTGACCATTAAAGTAAACCGACACAGATTTAATTAGTGAGTGCATAGCAGAGTTGCACAACAGTGCATAATCATCATCGCCCAATGAGAGGTCATCTCCTTTCTTCAGACTACCCTTAATCTCCAGAACCAATCTTGACAGGTCAATATAACAATTCTGCCCGGCAGGCCATCTGAATTCTGCATAATTATCTATAACAGACCCATTTATCCCTGCATTAAGAGGCAGGACGTCGACTCCACACGGCGGCAAGGCAAGACTAATTAAGTCAAAGAAAAAACATCTATTTTATAGGTTGAACAACTTGGTCGAATCGTTAATCTCTTCACTCTTCGTTTTTACGCATCCTCTCCTCCTCCTCTCCTCCTCCTCCCCCTCTCATTGCTCTCGCGCCGATATGTTTGACAGCCTCCGCTCCTCTTTTTCATAGACCTCAAGCTTAGAAGCAAATGGAATTAATCTCTTGCCAATATTTCCGAGAAAAGATAATAATCCGGCACCTCTTCTGTAATGGTCATAAGACTTGTATACATTCATGTCCCCCAAACCCCCTCCTTGAAACTGTTTAATCTGCGATTCCGGTTGTTTGTTGGGGGTTTTCTGATTACTTTCATAAATCCACGTTGTTCTTTTAAATTATCCCGGACTGGAATGGCTTATCAAAAGGGCTTTAACCAAAATAATAAGCTTCATACTGTAAAATATATATTCACAAATATATACACTTAGAAATGTCTCAGATACAAAAACCACAAAGGATAAAATCCTTGAAAATGGAAGCACAAAAGTTCATAACACTAGTTTTCTGCTCATGGATGCAACAGCATAAGTAATCCGTCTTCGCCAGCACGAATCTTAGGACGGTTCCTCGCTTGTTATGCGCTCACAATGCTTGAAGACAAACATTCCATGAAGCAGACAAATCAAAAGAGGCTGTAAACAAGGGTATAATATACATTATACATTTGCCATAACTTTCCCAAGTACATAATATAACTGAACAAAAAATAATGCTTTAAACAAACAAGCTAAACAGAAAATATATCAGAATAAAACAAGACACTTACTGAGGTGCTGCAGAGATCGAAGCTAAGTGAGATGGTCATAGCTTAGGTGGTTCACAAGTTATCTCTGGGCGACACCTCGCTGCGAAGCCTAATGCTTCGGAGCGGAGTGAAGCCCGAACACACTATTCGCACTCTCGTGCTTACCATACTCTTAAAAATAGGGAAATAACACAAACCCTTCACATTGTTCAAATATTACCATGAATTCCTCGGTAGTGGGAGGGACAAAGGGTGCTCTTACATACATGGTGGAAATCAAAATGGTATCTATCTTTGTTATGCATAAAGCAAACACACCAGGACTGCGTTCTAATGTAAAATAAGCAAAGATATGTACGTACTGTCTTTATATACGGGCATACTTTATTTACCGTGATATTATGTGCAATATAAGCATAATAGAACGTCCTTCCTCGAAAACAATTGGATAACCATTCTGATCTGTAATGCGCACCCCCACAGAATTTAAAGTCTTATTTAAGAGCTCTTTATAAAGTGTGGGTGTATACCCTTTTGTACTCGAACCTTGCAAAGCAAATGCATCCAAGATGTTTACCTGCTGTCCCGCAAATCGATAAGGAACAACAATGTCTGAATACACATAAAGTCCACACCGCCATCATTTCTCGGTGGTCTCATACTTATATTCTGATTATATAATAACCATTTATAATGAACAGATACTGTGCGAGGAACATAACAGCGATATATTTTTCTTTCGCTAAACCCTAATATGTGCGCCAGACGAGGCGAGAAGCGAACAGCCATATCGGGATGACAGCGTGTTTCCCTACCATCACCCACTGTGTGAACGATAATTTCTACGCGAACGCGCTCTGTTTCCCAGTCATGTATAAGAAGTCTCCCCTGCGGCATATATTTTTGAATTGCATCTAATGCAATTTGTTCCGTTATATCTTTATTAATCATATCTATCATAATATTTGGTTCTCTCGCATGACCCAGCATGCTAAATTTCGGGACGTACTTAAACATGTCAATCATAATTGGGTGAGCACTGTTATCACAAACACTAATTAATTGAATTTGCTATGATGCTGTAGTAATTTTTGGGATGCAAAAAATTAACCAGTGCCACTTCATAATCCATGGAAGGATCCAACATTAGCGGCGAAATGACGTTTTCAAATGCATAGAAGTGTAGAAAACATCTTTCGATGCAGTACTGGTAATATATATGTACTGATTGTCAGTCTCCATGGTAGAAGTTGATGACAGACTGAGAGTTGCATCAATAATTTCACCCTTTATAACAAAGATATAAAGGATAATAAGACTAAAGGAGTAATTCATAACCTTATTTTATTAATGATAAATATATATAAATCAAATAAGTACAAATGCCACAGAACATGAGATATTAATTATCATTTTCCAGCTGCCTCGGTAGCTTCGATGTCCGCCGCTGTTCGCAGGAATTTCACCGTCCTTCATCATCTTCATTATACCTGGGTTGTTTGTTTCTAATGTCCGGTCCAGGCAAAAGGAGAGGGCTCACGCACAGCAGCGACAGATATCTTCAAAGGCATACACCGTGCTGCAAAGTCTTGTAAAAGCTCAATGTATGCATGGCTCCAACTGCCTCCTTCCACTTCAACTGGAAATAAGATCCAAATATTCATCTCTTGAAGCTGATTAAAGAATGAATCGAGACATTCACCCAAATTTCTTCGTCGGTTCTCCGACCCGTCACACGCCAATCCATCAACATAATGTCTATCCATACTGGACTTTAATTGTTTCATGGCAATTTCATTTTCCAGGGCTCTCCCGGGACCAAAGTGGGCAACGAGATAGATAATTACAGGCCCATCTCCCTGTTTCACACTAACGACCCCGGTAGCATCTGTCGGCTACAATAGCCCTCGATGTAGAAAATAACCGCTTTTTTATCTGTAGTAATCAGCATATGCATATTTTTTCCCCCAATATGACCGATGTAGCATAAGCAGTCTTTCCGCATGCATTAGCAATGACGCATACGGCGGTGTCTTTCTGCAACTCATGCTGGAGAATACCTCCTTTTCTAATGAACAGGGGGTATAGATAATCCCCGCGAGTTAACCTCGCACGGACAGAAGGCGCTTCCATTAACGGTCGTTCTTCCTCCTCTTCATTAATCATCTCTCTGTAGCGCCTGACAAAATGAGGAACGGCATCAACAGCGGCAGCGTGCTGACGCGGAGACACTTCCTCGGCCGTCTTCTTGCACAAGCAAGGCAGTAGTATAACTCATCACCGCTCGCATCCTCGCTTTATACCCATAGGGTCCTGTCGTTACTCGCTCGTGCATGTCAGCACCCTGCCCACTTAATGCGTTATAATCATCTGTGCACCTTTGTACACAATCGATAACCCATTTCAAAGGCAATAGACTTGATTGTATAAACTGGAGAGCCTGCGTTATTTTGAAACTGTGCGTAGTGCTTCTTGCTGGGAGGCATGCTTTAAATTTTCTACAGCATCATCAACTTCTTGCTGGTAGACTTGTTCAGAGTGGTTTGCAAGGAAGGCTCGACATGTCTCCCACAATGACACAATAATATCATGTTTGTACTGAGCCTTATAAAATTTTATCACCTCTCTTCGAAGCTCACTACCTAGAACTTTGAATGACACATTATTTTCTTCATCGTCGCTGCTGCTGCTGCTGTTGTTGGATATACTGCTTGTGCTCCCGCGCGAGGACATGTTGCTGAAGAGTTCTCATTAATGCCGTTAATGCGTCTTACACACGCTTCTGATTATAGAATCGCCGGTTTTATCCTCTCTCGAGACCATTAAGAGGGGTTCCAACGCATCTTACTCTGTGCAGACATAAGGGCGGACATTGGCTTAACTTTCATATTCCCACCTGCCTTATGAACACCTGTGAGATACCGCTTAGCCGCTGGACTGCGTATGCAATCATATGGTATTGGCGCAAAATTTTGTAATATTTTCAAAAGTTCCTTTTCTTTTACAGGAAACGAGTGCGACGATGAGGATGCAAAATACTTGATAACATCGAATATATTTAACCCCATTATAGGAGATTGTATCTGACCTAATTCATCCCATCGAATTAAAGACTGCTTACGGTAAAATTCCAAGAGAGATTTTGCATAATCTTGCTAATTTGTTTTGAAGAAAATTCCTACCAAGTGTTCTAATGAGGGATTTATCGGTGTATTCTGATCGTTGCCTGGGATTGCTTTTTCAAGCCTTTGCAGAGCTGCAGAGGGAAGGGGTACGCTTATTGCCTCATTAGCAGCGGAACACCCGCATTTTCTCACATTCTTTTTGTTTATTTTCTTGCGAAAAGTAGAGCGTGGGATAATTAGCGAGCGCCCGCCCCCGCGTCTATTTCCCGCACGGACATCGCGACAACACGTGCGCTCGCTCCCGCAGCTGCCGCCGCCGACGCCGACGCTCGCGTGCCCGCCATTAATTGCGGTATTTTTAGCTGTCATTGTGATATCCGGAGGCGATTTTAATATGTTCTTGTTGACACCATCATTAATCTTGTTAGTATCATTACTGTTGGGGGTGAGGTAAGAGACCAGGTGGGTAAGATGTCGGTCGACCGTGGACTTTGGAACAAGACAATACTCTTTCATATTTCTTATCAAATTGAAGATGTAAATGCATTTACAGCAAGCGGGAGTAGATTGGATAAAATATTTCCCCGGTGCGATAGCAAGTCGATATTGTTTCAATTTCTCAATAATGCTTTTTTCCGTGGTTAAGTTTTTCCTTTAGAAATTTGAATGAAACTGATAAACTATAGTAAATCAACAAATCGAGATGTGAGGGGCTGCCTTGTGGTGTGGGTTGGTGTGGTGTGGGTTGCATGTCATTAATTGTAATGTATGAATTGAATTTGTCGGAATATCCGATCCAGCTAACAAGATATTCTCTCTGCTTTTTATTTCTGT
The DNA here is from genome assembly GCF_003789085.1 of Penaeus vannamei. Classification (NCBI taxonomy): domain Eukaryota; kingdom Metazoa; phylum Arthropoda; class Malacostraca; order Decapoda; family Penaeidae; genus Penaeus; species Penaeus vannamei. Next base: position 175,536 of record NW_020869983.1, read on the forward strand.
CCCACCTCGATGACAGGATTTTGTACAGGTAAACACTTGGCAGTGATGTCGGGACTAGCTCCTCTCGATAACACAAACCTTGGACTTCTTCGCCACTTAAATCTTCCAGATAATAACCGACTCTGTTTTGACGATTGTCAATCTGTCGAATTTTAAATATCTCCGTATTTTGTATTTCATATAATTGGCTTTATTTCATATAATTGGTTTTATTGTTTTGCCTTAAGTTTTGTATGTCTGCCATATCACACGTTAAGATTTTGCAAGGCCCTATAGCCACTGTTTGGCGACGTGGGATTTTTTTGCGAGTATGTCTGTGAAGAGTATACACACGCTGCGATGACAAGGCATTTTTCACATCCGATTGTGTAATATTATCCTTTCCCAATTGTGCGCGAGCGGCGTCTAACAGCACTTGTATTCCACCTAGGCCATAGGGCTTTGTATAATCTTCATACAAGTCCTTTAGAACTGCGAAATTGCAGTTTATCTAGAGTTTCACAACCGAGGTCTATGAGTAAATAACCACGAGATTTCGAGAAAAAAAACTTTTTATAAAAATCCAACCGTTTGGCTTCACTTTTATCATATAACTGTCTACCGAGACATTCCAACTGCCCGAGATGCCTGTTTTAGCAAAATAAAATGAGAGGTATATAGTGAAATGTTGCGGCTGTGCTTCCCTTTCATAAATATTTCGAACGAGGAGTACGACAGATAAGTTTTTGTGTCGTCTCTTTGTAAAGATATTACTTATAATGTCATTATTAGCCGCTTCTATAAAGCAATTATCCAGTATATATAATATGCGGTCATTCGGTTTTGTCTTATGATTGATGGGATCTATAACGTCTTTGTTAACAATAAGTTTGTCAGACAAAGAGGTTTCCTTTTCTAGCGGATGAGATTCACTCCCACATACGATTATACAGTCAAACTGTTTCTGATAGTGCACAACAATTTTTGTGGTGAGATGCGTCTTTCCCGAATTAGTGACTCCTGCAATTATTATTCTTGCAGGGTGAGCAAAGAGATTTAGCAAGTTCTCCTTACAACAGGAGTATGGAGTACTGTGCGACATGTTGAAGGACAGAATGACACTTAGATTTTAAGACACCACCTATTTTATTGACTACTATATACAGAAAATATTATGTACATGCAATAAGTATAACCATTTTAAATAAAATTATCATCACTATTTTCCTCTGCTTCCTCGATGAAGGGGTTCCCAGTTTGCGTTTTTCTGCGCTTTCGTGGTCTTTGGTTGCCAGATCATTGCCTCCTGATGTTGTTGTGTACAACAAACGGAAAGTGGAGGTGACGGAGATACTCTCGTTTTCTCCATAGATGGTTTAAACTTTCCTCCCTTGTTGTTGCTGCCATGGTCTCCTCCTCCCCCTTCTCGCTCTCGCTCGTATCGGTTGCCACATCGTGCACGAATTCTCCCCTCGCTTCCTCCTCCTACCCATCCCCCTCTTCGCTCTCTGCTGCTTCGGGAAGGTGTTTAATGTCCGGATGACCATATGTTAGCGATTTGTAGGCATTTACATACCAACGTTTATCATCATATAAAGACAGCCCGCGCTTTTTCATTTGTGTGGTCATCATTTGACCTCCAGTGTTGCTAATGATCACTTGTTTAAAGAAATGCACTTCTTTTTCATGAAGAATGCGACGGAAATTGTCGTGTTTTAGCTTCCTCTTCTCAGACCGACAAATTCCCTTTGCACCTGTGGATGTTTGATCGTTATTTAGGAGCAAGGAATAAGTCTTGGGCTTTAGGCATATTGCCTCTTTAATCGGAATCTCCTGTTTCAGATTTTAATAATCCAAGTTTGCCTTTAACAGACTGGTTGTATAATGGATGGTCATGGCTAAAATTAGAAGTGTCTATCCACTCTTTCAAAGGAGACAAGGACAATTCTTTATAAATGTCATATGTCTCCACAGAGAGGATATAGCTGCCGGTGTCGTAGTAGAGCTGCACCCGATCTCTGTAATACGCCTTTAAAACTTTATAATAAAAGTTATACAATTTCAATTTAGCCAGCTCAAGATGGTCAATCCAGTATACTGTGGATGAGCCATACTAAAAGTTTTTACCCTTGAAATGGTTATCACTCTGTTCAGAGCTAAGGGGATGGATCTTTTGAAGAATGGGCTTCGAATCTTTTTGAGAAATGAAGAAGCATTGTACACCATGCTAGCATGTTCTAGTCTTTTTAGAGGGTTCATTAAACACCGTCCAAAGACACTGTTTGAAAGCGTCTTGAAGCACAACTGTTGTGCTTTATCAGTGGCTTCCCTGCGCTCCTTAATATTTTCGTGAATATAAGGTGATAAATATTCACGTTGGGAGAATTCGTACACATCACTTACTCGCTCCACCACCACCCCCAAGTCAATTAAAAGCTGCAGATGTTTCGGTAAAATGAGATGGTCCTTCTGTGGAAAATGTGAAGCCACAAGCTTTTGGTTTTTGCGTGGTAAACGTCTGTTCTGCGATGCGAGAAGTTGCTTGTTATATGGGTATATGTCCTGATTTCTTATGTTCATGTGATGAACGAGGACGGGCAACTCGTCTGTCTTCCTCGCAAATTCGGGTGGAACTCTGAGATCAGCCACTACCCAGTGCCCAATATCACCGCTTTCGTCGTGGTTGGTTAACCCCGATGCAATGAACTCGGCCTTTTCACAGGGCGGTAATTTCCGGATATTACCATATGGTAGTTTCTCAGACATTACTGTGGCATACAAGCTGTTGAAATCAAGGTAGAGTATGTAGGTGCTACTTTCCTTATGCGGGTCATGATGCGGATTAACGAGTGAGTTCTTTGCTACCGTATGAGGGTGAACACATGTCAGTCCCCCTCTCACAGATTGCTCAATTTTGTGAGCTAATTCTGGATCGGATATAAGCTCAAGGTTTGTTTTTGTCATTTTTAGGAATGCGTCGTATGCATACCCGGGAAGACTGACATAGTTAACTATATCCAGATCGTACTTTTCAGCAAGGATAGACCTCCACTCCGTAATCACATCGGCTAGCAAACTCACATCAGTCCTCATTATTTTGTCCATGGTGTTTTTGGGTGAGGGGTTGGTGGAACCTGTGACACCTGCTCTTAGGATGACAGATTGACCTGTGGCAACAGGATCCATGTTTGGTTGTTGTTCATCTTCTTTCTCTTTCTCGTATTCTCATTATATTATTATTATTATTATTATTGAGGGGGCACCCTTCAGGTGTGGGTGTTCTCCATCATTAGTCATGGTTATTGATTTCCCGTAATCGATTACGGTAATTACTTCCGGAAGTCATTAGGGCACTTCCTGTTATGACACATTAGGTACATAGGGGGGGG
>NW_020869983.1:186403-188903 GCF_003789085.1 Penaeus vannamei
GGTATGTATATATATATATAATATATATATATATATATAGTATAGTATTTATTTTTATATATATAAGGTATGTCTTTATTTACTTATTTATTTTATTTATTTGAGTGTAGAAATATATTATCATTATATTGTATCCATTGAGCTGCTATTATGATTAGTATTTAGCTTATTGTTTCCTATTACTATTCATTATTTATGTGTTAGCATTAGTGTTATTCATATTGCTCGTTTTTGTTATTTTGGTTTACCGGATCATATTACAATTAATTGAGTTATCATTTATTTTGATGTAATCATTATTATGATTTTATCTATTATGGAGATTTTATGATTATTAATACTTATGGAGTAGAGACTTTATTTAAATTATTAGCTCCATTTTTTAGTATTATTGAATATTTTTCACTACTATTAATTTATGTGTTTTTTTAATTTTATTTACTAGTATTATCAAGATTCATTATTATATTAATATATTTTATTATGATTATTATCGTTATAAGGAAATCATTATTATCAAAATCATCTTTAAGCATTTTTATTTCCTATTGTTGTGTTTAGAATTATTGTTTATCAGTGGGGAGTATTATTGTTATTTTGTTATTATCGATTATTGCAATATGTTATAGTATGTTGTATAATAACTATTAGTTGAGATTATCATGTAATCACATGATGTATATAATATATAATCATCTATTATTATTATTATCATTATCAATTATATTATATAGTATCATTTTTTATCTTTACTATTGCTGTTATTGTTATGTATTATTAATTATTATTGATTATTGATGTATTATTATTATTATTATGGATTTTATTTTTTTTTGATTTAAATTTTTATTTTTATATTAATTTGTGGTAATTTTTATTCTTTATGTTTTTTTTTTTTTTTCGATTTTTGTTCTTAGGTGTAGGTTTAATAATATTTTCAATTTTAGATGTCAGCTTTTTTTTTCTGGGTTGAGGTGCGGTGTTTGGTTGGTTTATTTTTTGTTTTATATATTATTTTGTTTTATCACAATTATTTTGGTTTTGGAGCAGTCGAACCTTTTTGTATTATATTTTTTTTTTTATATTTTGCTGTAGGATTTTATATAATTCAGTTGTTGGGATATATATTGATGCATTAAGGCAGCGGGCTATTGGTTAGATTATCGAAGCATGTATTGATGGCAGTCTTCATTTTCATGATATAATTATCATTCAGTAACCTCATATGACGCCCTACCATTCATCGTCGTCATCATGCGGAAGAGGACAATATAATAAGGTGTGCGCAGTTCCATTTGCTCTCGCTATCAGAGTCTATTAGTCTTCATTTCGCCAGACTCGCTAATTATAGGGAGTGGAATAATCTGTTTTATTAGAGCGAATGTTCGATGATCTTCTGCGACAACTGAAAGCACAGAAGAGAAGTCCGAGTACACTCTTGCTTCTGCCCAGGTTGTAGATTCCACCGAACAGACTTGTCAGGTGTCATCCATTTTAATTTTTTTTGAATTTTATTAATTTTAATTTTAATAATTTAAATTTAACAATTTTAATAATTAGCCTTTGAATACAAAGACTAAAAGTTTTGTAATTATTCCATTTTTGGTATTGCTCGGTCAGTATAGGAGTCTCGGCTAGAAATTTTTATTTTTCTTAGGTAAATTACGGCCTAATTGGAAGAGATATGTTAATATCTCATCCTAAATTGGATGAGATATGAGAGATTCCATGCATTATCATAGTTCCGGATATTTTACGTAACAATATATATGTTTTTCAGTTACATAAATAAAATGATTGTTGGATATAGTTTAGATTTCAGCATTTTTATTCTTTGTCAAGGGCTTAACTGTCCCATTATTATTTTTTTATCATCCTCCTCATCGTCATCATTATTATTATTTTTTATGTATAATGTATACAGAAAAGTATATATGAATGCTATTCTTTAATGCATCACTCACACTTTATTGTAGATAATATATGATTTTCTTATCTGAGTAACGGGAGACGATGAGAGACCATTCTGTGCAACATTCTTTACTAATGTATTTTTCCCTGTATTTTTGCTATTCGTTTTTCATTTCTCTCTCTCTCTCTCTCTCTCTCTCTCCTCTCTCTCTCTCTCTTCTCTCTCTCTCTTCTCTCTCTCTCGTCTCTCTCTTCTCTCTCATCTCTCTCTCTCGTCTCTCTCTCTGTCTTCTCTCTCTCTCTCTCTCTCTCTCTTTCTCTCTTCTCTCTCTCTCTCTCTTCTTCTCTCTCTCTCTCTCTCTCTCTCTCTCTCTCTCTCTCTCTCTCTCTCTGTCTCTCTCTCTCGCTCTATCTCTATCTCTCTCTTTCTCTCTCTCTCTCTCTCTCATATCAAATATTATTACAATTATATTTGGTACAATTACATACGTTTCTATGATTTTATAAGTATAATAACGATGAAGATAATGTGGATATTTATGAAAATGTTAATGACAACGAAAAGGATGATAAGCTCTCTTTCTTGGAT
>NW_020869983.1:196403-198903 GCF_003789085.1 Penaeus vannamei
CTTCCTTCTTTCTACAGACTTTTTGGAAGACTCACAGGGAGGGAAGGGAGAGAGAGAGAGAGAGAGAGAGAGAGAGAGAGAGAGAGAGAAGAGAGAGAGAGAGAGAGAGAGAGAGAGAGAGAGAGAGAGAGAGAGAGAGAGAGAGAGGGGAGGAAGGGACACTGTTCGTACGTATATAATGTTATATTCAGTCTAACGCAAAACTGTTTTTTGTACGAACAGATTGGTTGCCACTAAGGGTTGTTAACTGGTGTTATTGTTCAAGGTTAGTGTTCTCTATTTACCAGCTGAATGAAGACGCAATATCTCCTAAAATGTATATTCCCATTCACTGGAATGCAAGCTAGTGTTCTATGATAATCATCCTTTGCATGAAGGAGGTGTATCAGTCACGTCCAGCCGTGGCCTCCCTCGACCCACTGTGCTCGAGAGAGGTCAAGTCTTGCATGGATGAGAGATGAGATCTATTCCTTGTTGGTCAACTTTTGCATTCCGTATACTTCTCCATTCATCATGAGCCTATTAATGTCTTTGGTCCTCCGTGTTGACGTTAACTGCCTGAAATGTTGCAACAAAGGGAGTCTGGATGGTTGCCAATATGGCGAGTCCATCCCTTGTGAGTTGCGAAGCCTGTCTCACCTGCATAGTCCTCGTTTCAAACTAGTTTATCCCTTCTGTGATCATTGTACTGAGTACAAGAGGCATGTCACTCTTGGTTGTCTCACTGCTTCATTGATGTCTCAAGTTTTCCCTCGATGCCACTAGGTACGTGTTCTTCAGCAAAGGCTAAATATTGCTTGATCTTCGGATAGAGACAGTTCTGTGATATTATAGATTTGGCCAATTATCCTTTTTAAATTACTAAAGGGGAAACAGGTAGATAGGTCCATAGTTTGAGAGATTAGTTGCTTCATTGTTATGGTTAAAGCTGTCTTCATATTTTTGCCAATGAACATTTAAGGGAAGAGGTCAAGGTGCAATCTGTCTGGGATGGGCCTCTTACCAGGTGCTATACTAGAATATTTGTTGCATTAAAAACTGGACTGGTTTCTTTAGCGAGAATGTATTCTAGTTTGTTTTTTTCTTTACTTTTCTGTGTTGTTTTCATTCTCTATAAATGTTTTTGCTGTTTGATATAAGACTGCAACCTTGGAAGATGGACTTTAAATTCTGCTTTCAATCATCACTGCAAGTAATTGTTACTTTCATATTCTAGTGTTACTTATTCTCTCTATTGAGAAAACATTACTCTAAGTAGCTACTCCAGGATGAGAGTGGCTATCGACATTTCTTTGCATAACTGCTGTATTACTCATCCTTGGTGGAAGAGAATCCTCTGACCTTGAACTGCATGATGTTATACTGTGAAAGGGTAGCTGCATCTTCGTCTTAAGTGTTGTGGGGATTAAGTGTTAACGACGAGGGAGCCCCCATTATCTCCCCGCGACACCGAGTTCACTAATGAAGCTGGTCTCGTTCACGTCATTATGGACATCATGAATAAGGAATTCTACACCGTTCTGTTTGCTGTCGATTAGATCTCCCCGTGAGAGGCTGGATTAAGTGTGGCATTATTTTTGGAGTAAAATAATGATGATGATGGTGATGTTCATAATAAAAAATAATAATGAAAATGATGATGATGATGATAATAATAATAGTAATAATATTAATAATATAATAATAAAAGTATATAATAAAATAACGATGCAGGAGTTATAACAATAATAGTAATAAAATAAAGCAATAACAATAATATGATAATAATAATAATAATAATAAAGATAATGATAATCATGATATTAATAATGCTAATAATAACAATAAAATAATGATGAATATAGTAGTAATGATAGTAATGATAATAATAATAATTATTGTAACGATAATAATATTGATACAAGTATAATATCAATAAGAATAGTAACAATAAAAAGAGAAAGATGGTAACAGTGTTAATAATGATGATTGAATAATAGTGTTGAGAATAGTAATGATAATTACAAGAACAATTATAATTACAATAATAATGATAATGATATTGATAAAAAACAATAATAAAAATTATAATAATAAGAGTAACAATAATAGTGGTGATAATAATAACTATATTGATCATTTCAACAATTATCTTCAATGACAATTATAATAATAATTATCATAAGAATCTTCCGGCCAAAATAATAACAAAGAAAATAATAATAAGCAACAAAAGGTACAGCAATGAGAACAGTAAGCCCAAGAATTAATAGCACACTTAATCCAGCCTTGATATCCGAGGCTATTAGGAGAGGACGTTGCTGCCACAAGAAAGTTACATTTATGTTCTCTCTCTGCAGGGGACAGGTTATCAACAACAGTGAATAGCTATTTCGCCTTGCAAGAAGCGTCGTAAGGTTCGCTGTGGCAGGTTGGACGCGTTGCTCGGTTCACCGGTTGCAGCGGGTGGGAAAGCGTGCGATAAAAACTGTTAGATGTGTAGAGGTAGGTAGATAGATGA
>NW_020869983.1:226403-228903 GCF_003789085.1 Penaeus vannamei
AGTTTTCTCTCTTTAATGCTAGTTCACCTATAGTTTGATAGTTTGTGTTGTTACAATCCTTTGCCTGTGCTTCGGTCCTCTGCATTCTGCCTGTCTCACTCACTCACATTCATTTATTCGTTCATTCTCTCTCCCTCTCCCTCTCCCTTCTCTCTCTCTCTCCCCTCCCCTCTCTATCTCTCTCTCCATTTCACTATTTTTAGGTCTTCCGCTTTTCAAATAGGCACTTAAATCAGTATAAAATACTCATCTTTCTCTCACACATATTTCTGTTTCTAAATATACACTCAACTTTCTCTTTGCATCAACAGTAAAATCAATTTTTGCATACAGTTAAAATGTTCTTTTCATTTACGAAATTAAATCTCTTTCTTCATATACATACCTAAACATTTTCCTAGTAAAGATATTAAAACCTTCATTTTATTGATAAACTTCTTTTCACACACACACATACGAATATCACTATTCATGTACATACTTAATTTTTTTTCTTTCATGCCAAAAAAAAGAAAAAAAAATCTTTTTATATGTACATATCGCATACACGATTCTATATACATTTCAACATACACAATTATTTTCAAAATTAAATTTTTTTCACTTCCACAATCATAAAATCTTCATATTTACACCCGAATCACTTTCCTTATATGGAAACTTTAAGTATATACACGCACATGCTTATATTTCCCTTTTCACATATACAGAAAAATCCCTTTCAACACACTCAATTTCTTCCCTTGCGCACACGCACTAAAACATTTTCCTTGCAAACACGCACAGGGAGGGAGGAGAGAGGGAAAGAGAGAGGGAGGGAAAGAGAGAGAGAGAGAGAGAGAGAGAGAGAGAGAGAGAGAGAGAGAGAGAGAGAGAGAGAGAGAGAGAGAGAGAGAGAGAGAGAGAGAGAGAGAGAGAGAGAGAGAGAGAGAAGAGAGAGAGAGAGAGAGAGAAGAGAGAGAGAGGAGGGGAAAGAGAGAGAGAGGGAGAAAGAGAGAGAGAGAGAGAGAGAGAGAGAGAGGGAGAAGAGAGAGGAGGAGAGAGGAGAGAGAGAGGAGAGAGAGAGAGAGAGAAGAGAGAAGAGAGAGAGAGAGAGAGAAGAGAGAGAGAGAGGAGAGAGAGAGAGCTCTTAAAATATGAGTCTAAAACACATACTCACATACGCGCTAGTTTCCCTCCGCTCACAGTCGCAAATCTCTTTCCTCGCCCACTCCAATCTCTTTCTTCCCTCGCCCACTCAAATCAGTCTCTGTCTCTCTCTATGATTATTGCCGAGCCTTCCATTCCCCCTTTGATGACACAAGGCGGACTGGCGGCAGAATGAATCAACAGTGAGGGATTAGTCGGCAGCTGTACAAACACGCGAGATAAAGAATGCTCCTTTGATACTTCGCTCAAAGTAGAGAATGCTGAGTGATCATGGAGCAAGTATTATTTCGGATTGTGGCTACTCTCTCACGTGTTTGATTGTTGTCTTCCTTGATGATCAGTCGGAGGGATGTTGCCTGTGGTGTGATTCCGAATACTTAAACAGGACGTACTAGAGATGACTCGCAGATACTGAACCCTGAGTAGTTGCTAAACTTGTAATACTTTTTAGCAAGGAGTGTACACATATGAACTTGCACGCACACAAACACACACATACACTTAAACTAATGCACACACACACACACACATATATGTTTGTGTGTGTGTGTGAGTGTATAAAAAGTTATGAACCTCCTGTATGGGATACTGATGGGCAGAGTAATACACTGATGCGGTTGACTTTATTTCATGAGTTAACACACGAGTATAGATAGAACACGATATAAGTGCTCAGCATGCCCTTGCGAGGGCGCAGCCTCGCAGGGCGAGGCAGGTCACGGTCAACAGGAGGGAAGTGTGAGTGAATGAGTAAGGGTTGAGTCAACCTCAGCTGACCTCTTATAGGCCTGATGGTCGCCCGAAGCAGGCTTAGGTTATATTTAGGTGCAGGCAGTCAGACCGCGGCGTGGGTACGCACGAGGGCTACCCCCGTGGACCATGTGGTCTGCGAAATTGTATGACTATGTAGTATGCTATATCATAATGTAGCATGCGAGCCCATACACCACGCGAGTTGCTCCCTCGTGGGGCGAGCTAATATGTGGTGGTAAGTAGCAACAGCGTGGCAAGTGGGCCATGCCTTCGCCCCACGCCACCGCATACGCCCGCTGGTTAGATATAAGGATGCTCCAAGCTGGCATTTTACGCCTTCAGACTAGTACAGTGGTAACGTGTCGGCTTCTCACCCGAGGGGTCGGCGGTTCGCGCCCGGCCCAGGCGCGAGGAGTTGCAATTGTCGCCCGGAGGTTACTGCTGTGGCTGAGCACCACGGTGGGTAAGAACTAAGCTCTGCCGCGTCAGCACTCGCTGACACACGTTGATCGAGTCGACATTAGTCGGCACAGGCCGGGCTCCCTCATAGCCCGGGCAAGGCTCAGCTTCGCATATCGGACTTATCCTTATCCTGACC
>NW_020869983.1:243903-246403 GCF_003789085.1 Penaeus vannamei
ATTTATAGTGAGCACGAAACCGGATTCTTGCATTATGCATCAAGAAACCAGATTTTGGAAACGAATCATTTATTCCCTGACCTGCTAATCTACTCAGAAAAACTGAATGATGTTTTCGAATAACAAGTCAAAAATTTAGAAAAGCATTTGTGTACTTCATAAACACATTCAACATGAAAACGTCCTCAATTATAAAGCTAGTGATGATGCCCATGATGCAACTAGATTATTCCAAAATTTAATAATCGCAGTCTCATTTTCCAACAACAGGGACCCACGATTCAACATCACTATAAAATAAAATAAAAAATATTTTGACCTTTATGACGCATTCTTTAGATAGAAAAATAAATAAGGGAACATCACATCCATAAACCCAAATAACAGTTCTATATTTCTCCCAATCAATCAAATTCATCTTAGATCTGACATTCAAGCCATTCTATAGTCTGATGAAAACCGGCAAATAAAATAATGCACGACTTTTCCATAAACTACAGAAATTTATAAATATCGCTTGCAAGGAAATGGGAAATAGTTTTAATCTTTGTGCTTAGGAATTAGATGAATGGAGATCAACTAAAAATGTAAACATTCCACAAGTAATCACAGATATAACAAAACCTAAAGAATTTTTCTGATTATGATTTGGGCCATTAATGTTTTCAATTTCATAAATGTGCTCTTCAAATTATGTCATTTCCAACAGCCAATAGAGATGTAGAAAGAATATTTTCAAACGTCAATCTGTCAAAAGCCAAAAATAGGAATAAACTTTCAAATTCTACTCTTTTTGTCTACATCTTTTTCTGAAAAGAAAAAGAATTCTGACGACTGCCAGTATTAAACTAAGTAAAGAACTGATTAGTTTTGTACGATTTCAAACTTATCAGTAACTTTGTGCTGTGTAATTGTCTTCTTAGAGTTAATTTTGATCATTAGAATTGTGGTGATGGAATAAATAAATTGTATTTCATAAGATATTTGGTATTATATGACATTAAATTAAAAAATGAAGAATCTAGCCTTACCATCTTGCAGAACAGAACTATCTAAGAATCTTTTCTTTTATTGCATTTCCTTCGCAAACCTAAAAGGAGAATAGTAGAAAGAATGTAAATCTTATGCATTCCAGGTACTTCTGATGCGAACTCCAAATGACGCCAAATTGAGTAAGAGACAAATACTCAGACGGAACTGTAGCGGATGACAAATGCGAAGAAAAAATAAATGACACAATGAGATTTGTACTTGTGTCTAGTCTATAAGAGCCAATAAGATCTGGAACACATACGTGACAATAGAAGCTTAGCGCAAGGGAAGAATGTAGTCATCACCCCGAAATTGGTGTTAGGCGTCATTTACAAATTTATTGATATTTCTTTATATAAACCTTGCAATTGCATTACCGTCATATTTTTCGTAAATTTACCCATAAAAGTTCGTAGTTTTCTTTCGATATCCGACTTGACTCATATTTTTCATCATGCGATCTGCCTCCTCAGACACTATCGTCAGATTTTAATGGAGCCTTTACATCCAAAGTCACAGAAAATATGGAAATGTCAAAATCAAATAACATATGATTAAAAAAAAAAAAAAAAAAATGTGTCTAGACAGACTTCCACCAAACAGATTTGACAATAATGTTTCTGGTGCCCAATGAGCAAATCACACGCGGTCTTGCACTTGCAAGAGGAAACAATGCTATGTGTGCCTGAAATTTTGCACACATGCCTCTTCCAGACAACGAACCAGTCAACATAACATCTGCACAAGCTGTGGAGAAATACAAATGTTTGTTGTAACTTCACCTCGATATGATAACAATATGTCAGTATATTGCGTTTGAGTGAGAGAGATAGAAAAAAAAATCCATACAAGTATTTCCAGGGTACTAGTTCAATGCTTTTTTTCGAATTTAGTAACTGAGTGATTCCAGGCTCCAATCCATTTAAACCGTATGTAGTTCGAAATGTAAACAAACATAGAGTTACCGCTTCTACTGTCCAACGAAACCATGTGTAACAAAGATGAATGCATGCAACAGTCCATTGCATTGATGTGCAGTATTATCAGTTCAAGGTCACGCCATACTTACGGCCTGGATGGAGAGATCAGAGGTGTATTGGAATAAATTTGCCTCACATCATGTTCCAAAGTCCACATTTTCCCTCCAAGTGACAAATTGGTGATTGTCACAAGATTACGTAGGACCTAGGAAAACAATTATATTGTCATTCTCCGATGATGCGTTTCGTGAAACAAGTGAATACAGCCTGACAGACGCCACGAGTAGTGTTTGTTAGAAATCACTGTGTCACGTGTCACCACTTGCAAACTGCTACCTTGGTGGGAAAATGGCCTATGGCTGCGAACTATACGGTAACATTAGGCAGACGGTGAGCGGCCGAATGTATGTGTGTGTGTGTGTGGGGGGGGGGGGCAGCTGGGAATACATTAATGTACCAATTATTTTTCTGTTCCATTGTCCATGGTC
>NW_020869983.1:271403-273903 GCF_003789085.1 Penaeus vannamei
ATATCCAGTCTCATTCATACCTTTTCTACATTTGTCAACATGGATACGTTTCATATATATATATATATAATATATATATATATATATATATATATATATTATATATATATATATCTATCTATCTATATATTATATATATATATATATATATATATATATAATATATACATGTATTTATAGATACATAAATACATATATATACAAATACACACACACACACACAAATATATATTTATTTTAAGTTTATATTTTTATCTCAGAGGTTATTGATAACTAATTCATATTTGTAAACTTCAAAACTTACATGTAAGACTCCTGCATAACTTTCATATTTAACGGATTTACAGTATATAATCAAATAAAAGGGAAAAAAATCAGAAATGTAGTATTATAAAATGCAAAATTTTAATATTTGAAAGCTGATATTTTTGTGCACAGAATTTCAAAAGCACTCCTCAGTGTATCTCTCACCTTGATTAATTATTTTGCATCCAAAAAATTGTCTAAATCCCGAGTTTCCATAATGCAATTAAGGAAATGCTTTATAGATTATGACCCGCCACGGTTCATATACCTTTATGAAATATCTAACTTTCATGTTCTTTTTTTCTTTATCTAACTCTCTCTTTAATTAAACCTTTTAGAACTGTCGTCATTTTTCATCTTTCTCTTCCCTTTCTGATCTCTTTCTAGATCTATATCTCTATTCATATTCATTCACATGATAAATATCTATAAATTTGTTTATGGTTTGCGTGCGTGCGTGTGTGTGTGTGTGTGTGTGTGTGTGTGTGTGTGTGTGTGTGTGTGTGTGTGTGTGTGTGTGTGTGTGTGTGTGTGTGTGTGTGTGTGTGTGTATATAATACTTTTAATCTTATCCATTAGAAATCAGTTACTAAGGATGAATGACTTACTAAAAGCCTCCTATTTGTGGTCGACTTGATGTTGATAGTAATTCATTTTCCAGAAATACAGTCCTTACAATAAGGACTGAAAGGAGGAAATATAATGAAGAAAATAAGTTGACCTGCAAAATGAAGTTTCTCTAGAAAATTGTTTCATCAAATGTGATACGCTTTAATGATCACGAAATGTATAATATGATCTTCCTTAACTCTTTGACCCCAACTTATGGATTTCTTTGATTATTTATTATTATTTTTTTATATCTATTGTTTGGCCTTGCCCTGTTGACATTAATTCCTATCTGTGATCATAATCTCCAAATGTGTTGGTAAAAACTACAAGTCCTAGACTACCTTGTTATAAGATACAGTATGTCAGAGCCAAGGGTACAAACTTAATTAGGATTGCCAGTTTTATCTAGTTCTTTGATAAAGTCCACTGTAAGAGAGACAGCTAGAAAACACAGATTAATAGAAATACCACTGACGATAAAATGTTTTGTGTTACTGACGCTGCTGTTGGATGATTTTGTAGAGGTAGTGTCGTAATTGTAGTGCTGTATATATATTTTTTCTAATGATTATTTGAATCATTAGCCACAAACATTGACGTGACTGGCTGTTATACCTTTTATCTCTATTACTCACAGCCGATATAACAGTATAACAATAAATATGATTTCAATGATTGAACTTAAATATATAGTATAAAGATATGCTACGATATTCGAAGTACTTCTACATTTTGGAAACTTAAATTTGGCAGGTGCAGCATTCATAAAAGTAAAAGGCGAAATACATTTCTTTAAAAAATATATATATCTGGTTGAAAAGGATGATAGGGGACGGCTCCAAGGGCACACACTTAATTAGAATTGCCAGTTTTATCTAGTTCTTTGATTCAGAAGTCCACTGCATGAGGGACAGCTAGAAAGCACAGATTAATAGATATACGTAGACAGTATGGTGAGTCAAATCTTAAAGGTGGAAATATTCACATAGATTAGACGATCATAGCAATCATCATGTTTATTATTATAAAAGAAGCTTAGACACTATGTAATACTAGTGAGTGTAATAAAAGTATTACCTTAAAACATGCATCAAACATATGATTAAGTACCAAGCCTGCAGGCATATCTGTTTTTACTAAAATATGATCATAGGTGGATATCATGTCTTAAACATAGATTATTATTTTTATCATTATTATTATTATTTAAAGAATTAAAAGTAATATGTTACAAACAGCAGTGGGATAAATAAAAGTAAGTGAAAATTATTTAGAGCAATCCTTCTCTTTCCTGTAGTTCTAGAACTGGGGACCGTAAATCAATGTGTCAAAGTTGGAAAACTTGTTAGCGTGTCTTCTTTTTTATCAGGAAACTACGTACGTCCCGGCTAAACCCCTGGTCGCACTCGGGGTTTGTTGCCGGACGTTTCGAGCTCATGACGTCATCATCTTTAGAGGCGGAGCCCATCATCTGGTTGAGAACAGGCTCGACTCCCTTGCTTCTGCGAATGCGTGACAGCGTTTCGTCCCCAGGGCCCTTCACTGAGCGTTTGGTCTAGCACTACAGATACCAGTTAGAATA
>NW_020869983.1:298903-303903 GCF_003789085.1 Penaeus vannamei
CGCTTGAACAAAACCAGCTGTCTCACTCAAGTAGCGTTTCGTGACTTTTTTTTTTTTCATACGTTTATAAAATAAAATTATTTTATCGTAACTGAGATTTGAATGGCTTACGGCTGATGCCACACCACATGCTAGCATTATGTGTTATAACTTGTACTTGCATAATTACTTGATTGACATTTCTACCATACTGTATTATTATTGTTAAGGCTGTTATTCATATAGTGTTGATGTTTAACATCATATGGGTAATGATAATGATGAGGTAATGTATAATATTAAGAATGACGACAATGGTGATCATAATAAAAGTAGCACATTCACATTGCGTTTATTTCTTAATTAAGTCGACTATTCTTGCTATATTGTGTTAGAAGATATCGACAGGAATCTCTTGATACCTGACGAGTCTGAAGATGCAAAAAGGTTCTAGAAAAGATAAATCATACATATACTTATTATTTTGATTACTATACTTATGATAATAACAAAAATAATGATGATAATAATGATAATAATAATAAAAATGATAGGATCATTATTATTGGTAGTATTACTATAATTTTTACTTTCATTGTTATTATCACTATTAATTCTGTCATTATCATGATCATATCTCATGATCATCATGCAAGACAAAAAGAAACGGTAATATTTTATTAATTCTGGAGCTTTATTCGAAGGATTCCTTGCTGCCTATCAAAATGCGTACGTATTCGAATGTTTGCTCTGATCGTGACTGTACTTCGACAGCGTTTATTCCTCTATCTGCATTTTGATACACCAAAATCCCATGTAGTGTATCTATTAATCATTTAAATTCATGTTGCTTATCAAAACTCTTTTCAAGTTTAAAGGTATATGTAAATCACGAAAAGAAATTCAAGCGATTATTTATCCCCATTTATCATTATTGCCTTGGATGCCATTTGTGTTACATTTATTGACTCCATTCTGAAGATACACATTATATCTTTCTGAATAAACTTGCACCATTAACTCCTATTTGCCTCAAAATATACGTTATGTCTGCCATTTGTGTTACATTTATTGACTCCATTCTGAAGATACACATTATATCTTTCTGAATAAACTTGCACCATTTTCACTTCTTTATAAACTATTTCATTATATAATACTCTTTAAGTAGCTAAATGAAGAGCCAAATGGACAGATTGGCACTCTTGTGTGGGTGGAACTTGTACATGAATTTCTTGAAATTCGCCAGCAAAAATATTTTAAAATTTGCAAGAAATTCTAGGTGACGCTGCAAAGCGTATTACGTCACTTCAGTAAATCTTTATTGAGAGGCTTCTACAGCAAATACTGATATTCTACAGCTGCATTTTTCATTCTTTGCACAACTTTTGATTTCCGGTTTCGTTTGAAGCAGAATGGAATTGCTCTTGAATCTCTTAGCAGCTGGCAGGTATGATTTTGTAGATGGAACCTAACAATCCTTTCAACAAGTTTTCATCACTATTGCCGACAGGTGGAATAAGCCAGTTAATCTTTGATTTTACCTCAATGATTCTATTTGACTGGTCGCATCACTGCTTTTGTGTTGCCATCACATAATAGAAGCTTTCTACAACAGGCACATAGCCACCTGAAGCTACGGCAACGTCTACAACAATCATATATTCAGGAAAAATCTCTCTCTCAAAAAAGAAAAAAAAAGAAAAAAAGAAAAGAAAAAAGAAAAAAAATATCTTTAACTGCGTAGAAATCTGAAGTTTTGATTCCTCACGTACTTCGGTTACCTTCTTCCCATCCAGCAGTATGATGTCGAACTCCTAACGTATTCTCATTACAGGGGGTACAGGAGACAAAGATGTATAATGCTGCTTCAGGGGCTTCTTTACAACTGGTAAACTGTTAATTCCTATTCTCTCAAATTTTGTCATCCACTCAATCGTTGCTTTTCTACTTATACACTTACACATTCGCTAGGCACTGCTTGAATTTATATACCCGCTAGATGAAAACTCCAGAATTTCCCGTTAACTATTTATCATCCCGAACATCAATTGCGACTAGATTAATCAAATGGGCGGCATCCCATACTCTTGCATGACAAAATTGAAGATCATGGGGAAAATTCTCTACAGTCAATTAAGTGATTTTCACTTGGTACTCTCTATCAGCTGTTGTCCCACAATATCTTGAGGGGTCGCCCTTTGGAAGTTATAGCTTCAGTTCTATCAAATGGTGCCACTGCTAGTTGCTGTAAAATTTTATGTTAACGGGAAAACTGCAGTGTCTTTAAAAATACTACAGCAACAAGCAGTGGCAGCATTTGTTTTCTATGACTCTTCCATCCAAATTTATGACATAAACAGAGTAAGCATTGTTTCAAAATGGGTTGCAGCAGCTTCCATCTTTACAGTAGTCATCATACATTTCATGAGGCTTTTTGGTAACTGAAAGGGCAGTTTTCTTACGGCTCTCTTCCTATTCAAGTTCCTTCGAAGCAATGAAATGTCTGCCATGATCTGTTTAAATACCAAGTAAGTGAGAAAGCAAAGTTGATTTACTATGACGCCACTCAGAGTTACGGATAATAATTAAATCCTCTGGCCATTCCAAATGCCACTGGAAGGATTGCCATGGTCAGGGGTCTCCGTTTTTACATCTCGATAAGGGTACATATTTATAAGCTTCATTTCGCAGTCAATTTTCTTTAGCATCATCATTTTGATTAACATATATTATAATTAATGGTACATACTTTGCCTGTTGATTTTTGGATATCAAGCGGAGAAAAACTTTTTTGAACATTTCTCAATTTTAATTATTAAAGAAACTCAATTATGTTTAGAACAACGCTTTCTTTAAGAAATCACTTAAATCTACTGACACTGTTGTGAAGAAAGAGCGAAAGATAAATAAACACGTTTATTCATAACCATAAGACTATTATGCTATATACAACTACGATCTTACTTACAATTGAACAACCAACTGAACTGATGTGTCTTTTGGTACCATGCAAAACATTATGTAAAAAAAAAAAAAAAAGAAGAAAAAAAATGTATCATGAATACATGATACAGAATTTGCCGACATGAATTGATTTGACTAGTTCTGTTCTGATTATATATGCAGGATGTAATCTTCACATCACTTACCTGCTTCTGTTGACTTACGTTCTTGTTTATTTGAAAGGAAGACAAATCTTTCGAAGTCTTTCTAAAAATAATGAGCAATTCGAGAAATTTTGCGGTTTTATTATGGATGTTCGGTAATCTTTAGCTGGTATAAAAACTGAAGTTATTCCATCCCGTAATATTATTAGTAATTCACGTACCTTTCACTTTTTGTCCGAAGCCCTCTTCGCCAATATCAATTCCACAAAATATGTGAACATGGTTATGACATTGCTGGCATATGTGTACTCTCCCGACGTCCTGAATACAGACGTGGCACTGCATTCATCTTGAAAATCATCTGATGTTTCAATGAAGTTCTCTTATGTCAAATTCCCAAGGCTCAATGATAAATCAAAATGAAAAGGAATTGTAGTAAGTATATTGCTGAATGTTCGTTCAAGGAATATTTTACACACTCTGGGGGCTCTTTAACTTTTTGCTCTGACATTTTTTGTTGAATGTGAAAAGCACATAACACACTAAGCAAACAAAATTGACACAGACTTACCTTTTGGCAATGGCTTCTGTTTGTTATCTTTGGTCGATTGTACACTCGTATCTTCGGAACTATTGCCTTATGAAACTCAAGTGCGACAATCCAAACAATAAATAAATTCTTTGAACTTAAATCTTATACGATCAGATTCTTGACTCAGAAACAGAATCGCTGTCACAAGTTTAAAGTCACATTTGATTCTGTTTGCTAAAAAAAAAAAACTTGCTGAAACCATGTGATACTGAAAGTCAAAACAATGGCTTTATACCACAAGAGGTAATTAGAAATTAAACACTGGTAACATTTTTTATTAATAACATAGCGTCTGCGGCTAAGATTGTTTGACAAGAATTCAATATAGAAGTTCTTGACACTATGAATAGACTCGGAAACAATGCGTGAGGTGAGACAAGGAGGCTGTAAGATGGTTACATATGGAGTGGAGGGAAATTAACTAGTTGGCATCTGGCCTCGGGTGCTTGCCTTACCCACGCCCCACTTTGACGAGGCTACTGTTTGCACTTGGGACTCTCGCATAGTATAAAAATACCTTAGTATAAGTGTAGTCAGATTTCATGCAAGTAATGTAACAGACTTAAGGTCTACAGTAAACATAAACTACATGAAATTAAGGTCTACAGTAACTATGAATTATGTGAATTAAATGTAAAAATTCAGTGAAATGTTGTGCTTCCAATCTGTGGAATTACTTAAATCAGTGATTAGGAGTCACGAGGTATATTTCACCTGAATCAATATATGGGTAAAAAGTGAAGCACAGTACTACATTAAATCAATATTACGTAGTTGAGAATATCAACTCATATAAATGGAATGTTTTCCCGCCTCACAAATATCAGCTGTCTAAATGGGGCGGAGCTTAGTGTCATTATCCGGGTGGTGTCATAGCTAACCAGTCATGAGAAGGAAATTGTTTCCAATTACAGATTGTTTTTAAATTTCTAATTCAGTTTCAGTATCAGAAGTGCAACAATTGTCACGTGTATCAGCTTGCGAATATATTTTTCTTACATGAAGTTTTCAAGCAAACAGAAAAAAATCATATTTCGTTTAATGGTACCACATACCTCACACCTTGGAGTGAGACTTTCTCATATTTAACTCACGTGTCTTTCATCACATGTTCGTTCACTCATGTATATCACTACTCGTTCGTCCGGTGATTATCACGAAATTATATAGTCCTAAAAAATCAAACAAAACATCTAGTCGCTAACCGTTCGCTGTCTGTAATTCGCTCGCGCCCATAGATTGCCGTTGCTCGCTACGAAGGGATCGTAAAAACCGACATATTTTCCAACCTGGCTGACTAACGACGTAATAAGGTTATC
>NW_020869983.1:314064-340049 GCF_003789085.1 Penaeus vannamei
ATAATATATATATGTGTAATATATATATATTATATATATATATATATATATTTTATATAAATATTATATATGTTATATTATATATATATATAATATATTATACTATATATATTATATATATATATATTGCATATATATATATATATATTAGCTGTATAAATCTACATATACTAGAAGCCTTACAGAAATATGCATAACAAACAACACATGAATTTCAACCCTTTCACTGATTCTCTATGTACTTGAGGAATAACATAAATAAAATAAAGAAATAGTACTGATAAAAAAATGAATGAATCAGTGATTCTAACTATGAACATATGAACTTTAAGGGTTGAAAGACAATATAAGATAACTAAATGAGAATTTTAAGTCCTTATTCCACCAAAGCTGGACAATGTAGCCTAGATAAAATAAATTATTAACTTTTTCAGTGAAAGGGTTACCCTCAATCCTCATGAAAATGCTATCATAGCCCTATAAATCATGCTAACATTTACAGGAAGACCATGGAAAGACATTGGCTTCTGTGGAAAATAACTTTCTTTACTAAATATGCAAATTTTTGCTCTGTTGCTAAAATTTGTATCATCATTAAGTTTCTGGCCACTGAATGCCTGACAGGAATACCTTTTTTCTGAATTTACTTATATTGATAATGATGTCATGGTATTAATAATGGTGATAATGATAACAATAATAACAATAATAATAGAAAAAATCATAATATGATTGCCAAATCAATAAAACTATACCAATAAAAAACTAAAGGTCTATGACAATTTTTTTTCGATTTTGTCTATGATTAGCGTTGATGCCATGCCTCAAAGTTAAAGCTGTTAATTAGAACAAACATTTACATTGTTTTGGGCCTAATAATGATAACTGATTGCTACAATAAACTATACTGGATTAAATCTTACAAGTGTTTATACAATATTATCATTATTTATATTCAATTGTATAGTGGCATCCATATGTGTATTATCATTGTATCAGCTGTGAAGGTATGTGGCACCAATTGCTTTTTATAATAGAAAATTGCAGTAAATATGTAGTTAATGGATTAATTAACGGTTGACAATGTAGCAAATGCGACCTCCAATTTTTATTCAAAATTTCTGATTATTTCTTAGTTATTTTGTCTATGACTCCTCTAAAAATTTGATAGGCAGTTTTTGCAATTTGGCCAAACTTTTAAAACATGTGGAAGTGTCCCATACGTGTAAGGACTATCTTTAGATTGTCCTTATGAGATGCAGAAAAAATTTACAGAGATTAAAGATAACTGCGCCTGGAAAACTTGGAGACTCCTTTTGATATATTGTCAAATAGTAATTGAGCCATCCCCTACATTTTAATTGTGGTTATAAAAACAGTGCTGCTCACCATCATGGGTGATGCAATGACAACAAACTGATATTTACATATAATAAATGTGTAAGATCATCTTACTAAAAGAGAATTACTGAAATATTTTACCTTACCATATTACAATAACTATCAACAATAGGTATACAACACTGTAAATGCATTCTAATTAGCAGCATTAACTCTGAGATATGGCACAGTGCATATCACAAAATAAAAATTGTAAGACATTTTGTGAATACTATGATTGGTTTTGACTTTGTATTATGGTATAAAGACACTTGGAGGCAATGACTTAATAAAGATTAATGACATTATCAACTATCATCAATAACACATCAAAAAAAGGAGATGTAATACAATATAATAAAAGGGAAACGAAGGAGTGACAAATTGCAGGAGAGTAAGGCGTTCAAGAGACCTGGGGTGAGGGAAACTGGGAATGAAAATCAAGGGAGAGGCAGTAAAAGGAAAAAAAAACACAGGTGATGAAATTGGAATGGAGTGGAGTTCAGAAAACAAAGTTATTATGGAAGACTTGCAAAAGAACCAAATAAAAAGAAAAGATACTGGTGACAATAAGAATAAAAAAGATATAATACTGAAAGCAAATACCTGTATGAACAGCCTCCAAACATTTGCTCAACATTATAAAGACCTATTAATCCTATTTCCTTTAAGTCAATGTTAGCATGAGCTTTAAACATTATACTTTGTTAGTATATGCTATATTAATATGTATTAAATACATTAGATAACAAATCTATCTTAAATACACAAAAACATAGATATGTAGCTCTGGTATTAGTAAAACAAAAAAAAAATAATAATAAAAATAAAAGAGGAAAAAAAAAAAGAGAACCAAAATACTGTGGATACACTACCTTAACATGCTGTCTGAGTAGAGTGGAGGTTGGGAACACTTTATTGCACTTGAGGCAGGGCACTCGGCCCTTCATGTGAGTATAACGCAGGTGCTCCTTGAGGGAGCCTCGGATCTTGAAGCGTGAGCCGCATATGGTGCACTCCCATGGCATGAAGTCCTTGTGGGTGTCTACGTGCACCAGGAAGTCAGCCTTACGCGCAATGATCTCTCCACAGGTCTTGCACTTGTGCTGTCCATCCACCTGGTACTCCTCTAGCAGCTCCTGGACCTGAAGAATGCATGGAAAGGTAAATAGACATATAAGAGTTTGCAAATCATGATGTGAGATTGGCAAGAAGGGACAAGAGTAATGGAGGAAGGGGGAAGGGGAGGGAGGGGGAAAGGAGAGGAAGGAGGGAGGAAAGGAGGGAGGAAGAAGGAAGGAGGAAGGAGGAAGGAAAGAAGGGAGGGAAAGGAGGAAGGGAAGGGAGGGAGGAGGGAGAGAAGGGAGGGAGTGGGGAGGGAAGAAGGGAGGGAGTGGGAGGGAGGAAGGAAGAAGCGAGGAGGAGAGGAGGAAGGAAGAAGCGAGGGAGGGAGGAAGAAGAAGCGAGAGGAGAGGGGGAAGAAGCGAGGGAGGGAGGGAAGAAGAGAGGGAGGAAGGAAGAAGGGAGGGAGGGAAGGAGAAAGGGAGGGAAGGAAGAGGGGGAGAAGGAAGGAAGGGAGGAGGGAAAGAAGGAAGGAGGAAGGGAAGGAGGGGGGGGGAGAGAGAGTGAGAGAGAGAAGAGAGAGAGAGAGAGAGAGAGAGAGAAGAGAGGAAGAGAGAGAGGGAGAGAGAGAGAGAGAGACAGAAGAGAAGAGAGAGACGAGAAGAACAGAGAGACAGA
The DNA here is from genome assembly GCF_003789085.1 of Penaeus vannamei. Taxonomy (NCBI): domain Eukaryota; kingdom Metazoa; phylum Arthropoda; class Malacostraca; order Decapoda; family Penaeidae; genus Penaeus; species Penaeus vannamei. The sequence continues at coordinate 317,185 of NW_020869983.1, forward strand.
GAGAGACGACAGAGAGACAGAGAGAGAGAGAGAGAGAGAGAGAGAGAGAGAGAGAGAGAGAGAGAGAGAGAGAGGATGAGAGAGAGAGAGAGAGGAGAGAGAAGAGAGAGAGAGACAGAAAACAGACAGACGGAGAGATAACAGAGACAGACAGACAGAGAGAACCCACTAACGACGGGTGACCCACATATGAGACACCCGAAAACATAAACATTGCCAGGCATCCCGCAGTGTGACGCTGTATTGTGTCTCACGCTCTGACACAGCAGCGGGCCGCGGTCAGCGCAAGGGCAGAGTCCGGGCCAGCCCCGCGCGCCGATTTAGTAACTACCTGGAATATTCAGCTTCAAAATATACCAGCGTTAATGAGTTAACAGAGACAGACAGACAGACAGAGAGAGAGGGGAATGAGAGAGAGGGGGATGAGAGAGAGAAGTGAGAGAGTGAAGTAAGAGAGTGGAGTAAGAGAGAGGAGAGAGAGTAGAGAAAGAGAGGAGAGGAGAGAGAGAGAATTAAATGTCTCTACAAATAAAAAATGTGTGAAATAACAAAATTTCATGGTCAATGCAGTTCTTCCCTCAAATAAACAAGCTACCATATAAAAAAAAATCCCAGCACGATACTACTACTAAATATGTGTTGTTCCACCTAAAATGAAATAAAAATAACTTAAGGGGATTGTCTGTTTTTTTTTTTTTTGCCGATTGAAATTGACCCAAACCTCTGAGATCATCTTTTTTTTTTAATTGCCAAACTATAACTATAGTAAAATACCAAACAATGAATGAAAAAAAAGAAATTGACTATTTTTCTAAATCCTTTTAAAATCCAAAACAAATTGCAAAATCACTCTGATTATTTTATTTTCCAGAATCATCCTATATCCAGGGAATGGAGGAAGAATTTTTCTTTTTATTTCGACTTAGTTTTTTTTTTAGTTTTTTTTTTTTGACCGGCAGGTGTCTGAAAAAAAAAAAAAATCAAATATGTCACTTTTAAAAGAAGCATAGGAAAAAAAAATTAAAAGCCACTCCCTACATTCCTTAGATATATTATTCATCTACAAAATGAGCCATAAAACATTTATTTTGGACTAAATTTGCATTTGCTAGAGCATTTGAATGTTTAATAGTTAATGGTTAAAAGCGAAATAAATGCGCTAGACATTTCAGGTCATATGGCACTATAGGAAGGTATAGTAAAGGGTGATGTCAGGTGATAGTTGCTATGCTTCAACTATCTAGAGTAATGTTAGAAAGTTGATGATGGGTAAGGGGGTTAATGAGGGAAAGGGTTATGGTGGTTTACTTGAGGGAATTAGATCAAGTGAAGGATATTTATGCGTCTGAGGAAGGAGAACAGTTTGTAATAAGAAGCAAGGATATGACGTAGGTCTAATATGTGAAAACAGAAACTGCTAATATTCCAATATAGGAGAGCTATATCTTAGTTATTTTATGAGTGAAAGCACCGGTACGTGTTGGGGAATCTAGTGGGGAAGGAGCTGGGGTGTGACATGAGTGATTCCCGTGTGTATCCGGGAGGGAATGGAAAGGATAGAGGGGATGGAGGGAGGGAGAATGTGTGTATAGTTGGAGTTGAAGGGGGTGGGTTGTTTTGGGAGGTAGTAGGAGGAAGTGGTGTGGGGGGAATATTACTGGTAGGAGGATGGATATCGGAAGGATGGATAGTAGGAGTTGAAGGGGATGTGTTGTCTTGGGAGGGATTAGGGGGAAGGGGTGTAGGGGTGCTATGAGTAAGAGGGGGATGGATTTCAGGAGGATGGGTATCTGGAGGATGGATATCAGTGGTGCACGGAATTGAGGGGGTTAGGTTGTGTTGAGAGGGAGTAGGAGGAAGGGGTGTAGGGGGAATATGAATAGGAGGGGTATGGATACTGGCAATCACTTCAAGTGTGGAGGGAGCATGAGTTGTGGAATTTTGCGTTTCAAGCATTTAGCTTTGAATGTCTTCCATAGATAGGGCATTTGAAACCGACAAGGGTATACTTCCAAAATAAAAGTCCTTACAGTTTTTTTTTCTCTTTTCATCATTTTTTTGGTATGAACAATAAAAGGGAGAAGCATAGTCTTCCTATATCATAAATGTCAATCATCTACCTGTATTCCGAAGTCTTACAGTAATTCTCAACATGTAACAATGTCTCAGGAGACTCCATTTCCTTACGGTGGCACAAAAAAAAAAAAAAAAAAAAAAAAAAAAAAAAAAAAAAATAATATATATATATATATATATATATATATTATATTATATATATATATATATATATATATATATATATAAATTTTATATATATTTTGCCTTCAGATTTTATTTTTTATTAGAATAATCTCTCATCTATTGTAAACAGAAGTAGATTTTTCGATTTTATTATTATTTTTTTTTTATGTAGACCACTTTGTGGAGCATCATAAAAGTGGCATCTATAAATATATGTCACTTTTACAAGAAGTACATGAAATAACTGCAAAAGCCAATTGCACCATTCAATAGATCTACTATTCAGCTATGTAATGAGCCATAACGTTTTTTTCTAAATGAAAATGCATGTGCTACGCATAACAATGTAGGGTATAGAAATATCACGATTTTTTCAAGTTCGTTTTTTTACATTATGGATAACAAATAATATATCTAATAGTTCTATATGATAAAATCATCTATCATTTCCCTTTCTCATTGCTTTTATGGGGGTTTACAACATAAAATGTCAGTCTGAAATATCATCTTTCTCCATGCCAATGAACATCACACTCGCAGGCCAAGATGCAAGAGAGGGCCCTACGCGCACACATTCCTGTGGTCAGAGTTCTGACCACAGGAATTTGAAATACAAATATACAAATACAGGGTGTTGTTACTGTATGAATATATGCTTTGTGTATATACAGATCATTACTGTGCATTTCATGAGCTTCTATTCATATAAATTATTACCTCCATTTGTTTGTTTGTTCCTTGGTTGTTGTTTTTTATATTTCAAGGATAGCTCAGAGTTATTAACAGATTTTAAAGAAATGTTTTCAAAGAGGAGTGTCTTAACCTAACCTGAACACTGTTACACTTTGGTGGTGAACAAGATTTTTTTTCTAATTAAAAAAATTATGGACAGATTTTAACCCATCGCCGACAGGTAAAAATTTTGGCATGTTGACGTATGCACGGGCTTGTTGGCGCGCACCATCAGTTTCCCATTTGCACACAGCTCGATCGGTAGTTTGCAAGCGACATATAGCACCTAAAAGCTTTTATTTTGCTATTATTTATAAAAATATCAAAATTTTGAAGGTTTACCTTCATTAAAGGTGCCATTGCCTAAAATCTTTCCCATATAAATGAAGCCGCTACTATTCTGAGAAAAACAACTCTCTGTCCAACGAGCCAGTAGGCGGAATGGGCATGACATGATGCCCCGGCGTTCGTCCAAGACAGCCATGGGTTGTACGTACGTGCCACTGGCGCAACAGGTTAATGAGATTTTTACCAGAGGTGTGTCTTGGCCTAACTTAAATTCCATTAAATTTTGGTGGTATTCATGATCACTTGGCAAACCTACCCACATTTTTGGGGGAGGGGGGGTGCATGTTCAAAACATTTTGCTGAAGGATGAAAAAGATATATAATCCAAACATAAGCAAAATAAAAAAATTCATATGAACGGCATATCACTATTATTGGTAAACAAAAATTCTTCATTACGTTTTTTTAACACCCCAGATCCTTTCTTCAAAAAAAGGTTGGTCCATAATTGGTGAAACTTTAAAAGCCCTCAGAAAATCATCTCATATTTATATTATATCTAGTCGTTAAGTCACAATTTCTTATTTTCTAAGGTAAGGTGAAAATTCATATTTCGAAAGTGACTACTACCACCTTTAAAATAGTGTCGGACTTAAAAGTTTCAGAGGAGATTCGGAGGCCCTGAAACTCTTTGGAAATGTATTTAAATCTATTTCGGCAAGATGGAAGATTTAGGCCGAAAAATGACCAGAAGATCCCCTTAAGGAGACCGTCCCAGAAAATGGCCACCTTTCCCTACTCTTTACATCATGAAAAAATATCGGTTAGTGATTACTGACTGATCCTTTTTTCATGATAAAGAGTATAGAATTGCACTTTGTTTCCCATAGGAGGGAGGGGGGCACCCCAAAAAAAGTTGAAAAAGATCGTTTTTTTTTTTTTTTTTTTTTTTTTTTTTTTTTGTCTTCGGTACATCTTAACTATCACAGTTCTTTACTGGAATAGTTCCCAAAAAATACTTGTGTTAGATCAACCCTAGCCTATGGCCATGTAAATAGCCGATTTTTGAATTTCCTTTTTTTTTTTTTTTTTTTTTTTTTTTGGCTGGGGACAGCTTGACATAGAGAACTTTTTCTTTTTCAGCATTCAAATATCATTATTTTTCTATTAAGGTAAAAATTCAAAAATCGGCTATTTACACGGCCTTAGGACGCCGAGGTTCTAGTGAAAGCAACAAACTGCATTTGAATCGCATGAAAATTACGCGAGTTAGGATGTACCGAAGGTTCAACAAAAAATAACACAGATGCGGCGTATTGTATTTGGCACCTTGCCAAAGTTCGTTATCTCTGTTATTTTTCTCTGAATTTAATGATAATATATATATATATATAAATGCTTATTTAGTGTACTTTGCAATGCAATGATTACCAAGTCAATACGAATTTTCATTTTCAATAGGGACGCCATTCTGTAAAGGTATGTAATTTTTTTTCGTTCGTTGTTCATAAAAGTAGATATTTTCGTCTGAAAAGTTAAATAAATGCATTTTAATTTTTTTTTCATTTTATTTTTATTATTATTATTTTTTTAGAACTGTGGATGGCAACATTAGTACAAAATCCTCCTAATTATAAAGCCCTGGCATGAATACAACATGGTGGTTCAATTTTGAGAATTTTAAAAGCATATGAATTTAGTACATTGAATTCGAGAACTTACGAAAGTCGTTGAATTTTCCCCAAGATTAATCATCCTCATTTAGTAGGCCTACATTGACTTTCATATCTAAATAATAAAATATATTAGTTATCCCTCTCATACCATTTTCTTCTATAATTGTCAATATGAACAGATTGCAAAGGAGAACAAGTGCAGAGTTTATGATTAGCCATTTGCACCCATTATCTCTACTAAGAAGCGCATAAAATCATGCAGACGCCTAGGTGTTGTGGGATATTTGCGAATTTATGGTAACTAAGACTTACGATAACGTCTAAACATTTTCATTTTTATCAGGAACGCACGAAACAGATGCGATAGCTTTTTGAACGCCAGGAGAAGAGTGCGCAAACAACCGAGCTCAAATTTCCATATAGTTTTTATTTCAGAACAGGTATTACTGAGTACTACCACCTTCAATATGAAATAATCTGTATCTCGCTTATACATCCGAAGTTCAAAAACCTGACATTTAGATAACATTCGTACTGAATTGGTCTTTACAACAGTAACTACCAATTTCAAATTAATTCCAATTGTCCCATGCGGTGATGTACCGACCGTTGAGCGAAATGTAACAGAAATATTTCAATCCTTACTTATAAGGCAATTTTTAAACATTAGTGCTTTGTATGAGATATATGTACATATTATCTCGTAAACTAAAATACATTACCAGGGAGTCTTAATCAAAGCATATTTCGTGTGTAAAAGGACACAAAACTTACATTTTTTTTTAGATATATTTCACAAATATTTCATCATAAATCACGGTGATATAATTTATTCCTGATATTGGTATAAAAGTGTTCCTTGAACATTCACGAACTCATATCTATGTGCAATGTCATAATTAAATGCCTTATGCACGATTGCAGCAAGCAGACGTACCTCTCCGGGTGCTGAGGGATTCTCACGTTGGCTGTAAGACAACGAGCCATAGCAGGCGCTTAATACTCGTTTGGTAGTTTCCTCATCCATGTACCTATACTACACGCTAGCTAACTCAATTTGACCCCCTTCCCCCCCACCATCTGGGACGGTCCCCTTAACCCAATAACAGCGGTACATTTTGAAGCTGAAAATAAAAGCTTCTGGGCAGCTACAAAATTGGTGCAGGTGGCTGGCCTGGACTCTGCCCACTGTTGAGTCAGAGCACAAGCCCCGATACAGCGCTTCGATACAGTGTCACACCGGCAGGACACCCGGCATATGTGAGACACCCATCCCAAGCAAGTAAAATTTTGGGGGGTCAAATTGAGTTAGCTAGCGTACAGTATAGGTACAGGGATGAGGAAACTACCAAATGAATATTGAAACCCTGCAATGGCTAGTAACGGACGGCGAACACAAGACTTGCTAAACACCTGGACAGGTACACCGCTATTAAGCGCCCAGGTACACCTATGTGGACATTTGCTTGTTGCAATCAAGCATCCGTGATTTATGACAAAATATTTTGTGCTATCTAAAAGAAAAGAAAAGAAAAAAAAAAAAAAAAAAAAAATTATACCGCGTACAAAGCACTCATGTTTGAAAATAATCGTATAAACAAGGATCTAAATATTTCCATCACATTTTGCTCAACAGTCAGTACATCATAGTATCGGTACATTTGATTTGATTTGAAATTGGTTGTTACCCCTGTAAAGAGGACTTCAGTACGAAGGTTACCAAATAGTATAACTTCAGATGTATAAGCGAGATAGTAGTCAGTAACCCCTCTGAATATAAAATTGTATGGTATCTTGAGCTCGTTGGTGTATGCAGTCTTCATCGAGAGTTGAAAAGGCTGTTATGTGCGTTCCCGATAAAAAATAATACATTTAGACATTACCATAGGTCTTAGGTACCATAAATTCTTAAATATCCAATCACATCTGGGCGTCTGCTTGATTTTATGCACTTCTTAGTAAAGATAATGGTGCAAATGGCTAATCAACAACTCTACACTCGTTTCCTTTTGCAGTCTGCTAATACTGACAAATATAGAAGAAAACGGTTCGAGAGGGATAACTAATACATTTTATTCCTTTAGATATAAAAGTCAATGTAGGCCTACTAAATGAGGATGATAATTCTTTTTTTTAATATGTTTACAAACATATGATCCACCTCTAACATTATAAACACCAATGACTTTGGTAAATTCTCAACTTCCATGTACTAAATTCATATGCTTCTAAAATTCTCAAAATTGAACCGCCATGTAGTATTCATGCTAGGACTTTATAACTTACATGTTTTGTACTGATATTGCTATCCACAGTACTCCATTTTGTCACCATTGGGCAAAGTAACATTTAAGAACTCATTATATATTACAAGTATTTGTACGACAATGTATTGCATTAGGAAATCATGGAACTATTAGCCACTATTGGGTCACTTTGCAATTAAAGTGCAACATGGTATTAGGGTATAGTTATACCAAGAATTGTTTAATTGTTTGATCATGAATGATATGATATGCATTGGATGTGGTAGACCGAGTCGCAGATGGTACTGCATCATGACACAACTCATGTAATAGGTTCACTTTGACAGAACTCATCTTTCTGCGATAATAGCAACATCAATTGTTTGGTGTAATATTAGACACTGGCACTGGTCTTTTTACGATGATTTTCGCCCATCTTGTCGAAATTGAGTTAAATGCATATTCATGGAGTTCCTAAGCCCCTGGTTTTCCCCTGAAAATTTCAAGACCCGACCGTTATTTTTTAGGCGGTAGCTGCCATTTTCAATGTCGACCGAAATATTATTTTTTTCACGTTATCTTAGATAATCTGCAATTGTGATGCAATGATTAGAGATTATAAAAATTTCGTACATGATGTCAAAAAGTAAATATAGTGAAAAGGAAAAAGACCTTGATTATTAGGTCCTTCACATTTTTATGCATAGCACACATATTTTCAGTCCAATTTTAACGTATTATGGCTCATTTTGTAGCTGAATAATAGATTATTACATGCATCAATAAGAATTTGCAATATTTACATGTGCTTCTTATAAAAGTGACATATATTTTCAAAATCTCCTAATAGGGTGTTTTAACAGTCACCTTTGGAAATATTCACCCAAAATAAAAGTAATGTCGACTTCACAAAAATGGCTTCTGCATATAGTAGCAGGATTGTTCTATTCAGAAATGAAATCAGAATGATTTTATGATTTTTGGGGGGGGATTTTTGAGAAATTTTTTAAGGGGGACCGTCCTGAAAATGGCCACCTTTCCCTCTTATACATCATAAAAAAATATCGGTTAGAGATAACTGATTGATTCTTTTTGCATGCTATAGAGTAAAGAATTGCGCTCCGTTATATATATAAATTTTAACTTTGCTCCCCCATTGGGGGGGGCCCCCAAAAAATCGATTTTTTTTGGTATGTCTTCGGTACATCCCAACTATCAGAGCTCTTTACAGAATATTCCCCCAAAAATGCTAGTGTTAGATCAACTCTAGCCTATAGCCATGTAAAAGGCCGAATTTTGAATTTCCTTTTTTTTTTTGGCGGGGGACAGCTTGACATAGAGAACTATTTTTGAATTTTTTTTCAGCATTAAAATATTATTTTTTTACATGGCCTTGGGACGCCGAGGCTCTAGTGAAAGCAACAAACTGCATTTGGATCGCATGAAAATTACGTGAGTTGGGATGTACCGAAGATTCATAAAAAAATACGAGCTACGGCGTTTTGTATTTGGCCCTTGCCAAAGTTCGTTATCTCTGTTATTTTTCTCTGAATCTAATGATATTATATATCAAAAAAACGCTTATTTAGTGTACTTTGCAATGCAATGATTACCAAGTCAATAGGAATTTTCATGTTCAATAGGGACGCTATTCTGTAAAGGTATGTCATTTTTTTTTTTTTTTTTTTCGTTGTTCATTAAAGTTGATATTTTCGTGTGAAAAGCTTAATAAATGCATTTTACCATAGAGACAACTAATCTAAACCAGATAAAAACCTTTTTTAATATTTTTTTTTATTTTTTTATTTTTTATTTTTTTTTTTTTTTTTTGAAGAAATGGGGAACTGTGGATGGCAACATTAGTACAAAATCATTCTAATTATAAAGTCCTGGCATGAATACAACATGGTGGTTCAATTTTGAGAATTTCAAAAGCATATGAATTTAGTACATTGAATTCGAGAACTTACGAAAGTCGTTGAATATTCCCATGCCTCACACAGGGGGGGGGGGGGGAGATGGTCACTGGGTGTTTATAATTTTCGAGGAGGATCATATGTACGTGAACGCACGCACATAAAGTTAAAAAGATTAATCATCATCAGGCCTACATTGACTTTCATATCTAATAAAATATATTAGTTATCCCTCTCATACCATTTTCTTTGATAATTGTCAATATTAACAGATTGCAAAGGAGAACAAGTGTAAAGTTTATGATTAGCCATTTGCACCCATTATCTTTACTAAGAAGTGCATAAAATCATGCAGACGCCTATGTGTTGTGGGATATTTGCCAATTTATGGTGCCTAAGACTTACGGTAACGTCTAAACATATTCATTTTTATCGGGAACGCACGAAACGGATGCGATAGCTTTTTGAACGCCAGACGAAGACTACGCATACAACCGAGCTCAAAATTCCATATAGTTTTTATTTCAGAGCAGGTATTACTGAGTACTATCATCTTCAACATGAAATAATCTGTATCTCGCTTATACATCCGAAGTTTAAAAATCTGACTTGGTACCTAAGACTTACGATAACGTCTAAACATTTTCATTTTTATCAGGAACGCACGAAACAGATGCGATAGCTTTTTGAACGCCAGGAGAAGAGTGCGCAAACAACCGAGCTCAAATTTCCATATAGTTTTTATTTCAGAACAGGTATTACTGAGTACTACCACCTTCAATATGAAATAATCTGTATCTCGCTTATACATCCGAAGTTCAAAAACCTGACATTTAGGTAGCATTCGTATTGAATTGGTCTTTACAACGGTAACTACCAATTTCAAATCAATTCAAATTGCCCCCTGCTGTGATGTACCGACCGTTGAGCGAAATGTAACGGAAATATTTCAATCCTTCCTTATAAGGCTATTTTTAAACATTAGTGCTTCGTATGTGATATACGTATATATTACCTCGTAAACTAAAACATATTACCAGGGAGTCTCGATCAAAGCATATTTCGTGTGTAAAAGGACACAAAACATACATTTTTTTTTTTTTCACGAAATATTTCGTCATAAATCACGGTGATATGATTTTTTCTGATATTGGTATAAAAGTGTACCTTGAACATTCACGAACTCATATCTATGAGCAATGTCATAATTAAATGCCTTATGCATGATTGCCGCAAGCAAAAGTCCACATAGGTGTACCTGGGCGCTCATTAGCGACGTACCTCTCCGGGTGCTGAGGGACCCGCGCGCCGGCTGCAAGACGAGCCATAGCAGGCGCTTAATACTCATTTGGTAGTTTCCTCATCCATGTACCTATACTAAACGCTAACTAACTCAATTTAACCCCCTTCCCCCCCTCTCTCAGGGACGGTCCCCTTAAATGGTCAATGTAGGCCTATAGACCCCCCCAGATCACTGCCACCACTCTACACTATACGTAAGATTTTGAGAAACCATTACGTGCTGACAGTGTCCAGAAGACTTCGGAATGCGAGTAGATGATATGAGGATTATGGTGTAAGAAGGCTAATCTTATTCCTTGTTTTGTTGATACCAAGATAGTCATGAAGAGATAAAGAAAACGAAAAATGTTGATATCTCGGTTCACCACCTTTAGGGTTGGATAAAAGGGTCCAAAATTAACATATTATGGCTCATTTGGTAGAAAAATGAATATCTACAACTTGATCATTAGGGATTTTGCAATTTTTGCCTGTGCTTCTAGAGAAAGTGAGAAATGTAAGAAATCTTTTTATTGTTTTTGATTTTCGTGAAGTCCCCTACTCCAAAAATTCACCAAAAAAAAGTCGAAATTGAAAAATCTACAATGATAAAGTTGTAGATATTGAATAGTTCTACCAAAAAATCAAGTAAAATTGAATGTCTTATCATTTCCGAAGTCAGAATCCTTTTACCCACGTACTGCATTTTCAACATGGCGACTTCCGCATTTTTTTGTTTTTTAGATAATTCAAAAACTGTTTGGCCGATTTCGAAAAAAAAAAAAATCAACCACAGGCAATGGGAAGGGGCCTAAATAAAAGGGTGTGAGTTTCATCAAAATCGGCAAGAAAAATTGTAGAAAAAAAAAAAAAAAAAGGTCCCTATATTGCCTATATTGTGTGTGAAGTACCAAACTTGCAGGGTGCGAACACGGGAAACTGCCAACAACCCACATTACTGGCCACTAGCCAATTCTGAATTCAGCTGCTAATGGGTTATTTCAAATTGGATGTAAGGGGAATTGGAAGATAATCTTCTCTGCTCTAATTTTAATACTAATTGCTAAATGTGCAAATATCTTTAATAACTAGCTTGCTCTTTGTTTTTTTGTCAATATCTTTCCCAGGTATCTATCAATACTTTGCCACCTTAATCTGCATGGTGGAAGCCTATAAAGAAGGCTACACAGCTTTGTAAATTCATACTAACTATATGACTTGCTTAAAGACATTTCAAATTATCTAAGCAAGCATCATTTTCAGTGACCATGCAGCCTAAGTTTTCCCAATAAGTTGTAGACCAAATATTCCTCTGAAAATTCCATGGAATAGAGTCAAGCTGATCTTTTCATTTTTTTTTTTCCAGTTTTCTTGCATACCTGTTTTATCAAACTTCAATCAAAAGAGAACAGATTGCTATCCTTTTCTGACAGTTAAAACCTTGAGATGTATACACTGCACTGTGCTACAAAAAGATTATAAAATCCCCCCTCATTTTTTAGCCTTTTAAGAAGACATGATTTCAGCGGCAGATGGTAGATGTCCTCATACTAGAATGGCGTTTCTAACATGACACTTGACAAAGTTATAATTTTTGAAAATTGCCTGATATTGTTGAAGAATATCTACAGTTTTAGTATAATCAGGAATATGCAATAAATGTGAGGCTGGAACATCCAAAGTTTGAGCTTATTAAGTTTATAACTAATAACTAATCTGCAGTTATGTTATATGTCTCTTACTCATTTTGTCAGTGAAATTTGGAAACAATCTATTGATATGCAGACTGTAAAAAAAAAAAAAAAAAATACTGAAAACTTAATTCCAGTTCTGTTTGTTGAACATGTGTGATAACATACACACAGAACAATAAATACACACAAGGAAAAGAGATGCTAATAACAAAAATGATACCAATAACTTTGACCCTATCTTTAAACATACCGATAACAATGTACTAGAGAAAATTAGAAAAATGTACCTGATGATGGAGACAGAAATCTGAAGATACATCAAGCACCCAAAAATTGGAATATTGGAAAAAGCACTTTGAAAGATTATATTTGTAGTCAACAAAAAATCAAGCACCTTCAAGTCATGAGGAAGAGCAGCTGCTTTTACAAAGGATAGCAACTGTGGTTGTGTGGGGCTTCCTTCTAGATATACCAAATCTCAAGACGTTCAACATGCATACCTTTTAAAGCTATTGGTAGTAGTGTTTCACTTTAAACATAAAGCTCCTAATGAGAAAAGGAGATTTTCCTTTCTGAAACAGCTCAAACAGTCCTTACAAGGTGGGGGCTGCACAGTTTTAACTATGGTTAGCAAGAGCAGCATTAGTAACTGTATGTTATAACTGTTATGTTGAAAAATCTTAATCCCTTGGATCCAGATGTTTCAATGCCCACACATGACCCAAATATGGGTACTGGGCTTACTTGAGAAGCCACTCTGATGGGTATATGGCAAGTAAGCCAGATAGACATATTACTCATCTGCAATGACAAGACTCCATGCCTACCCTTTGAGATGTTATTTTTTCTTTTCTGCATAAGCAATTTTAGCTTTTTTGCCATTTTCTAATACCTATATTTGTCATTTGATTAGCTTTATTGATGATAATAGATTATTTTCCTCCTACAGATTCCATCTCATCTCTCCAGACAATCCATAACTTAGTGTAATAATAATAACAATGTGACACTATTATTAATGTCTCTTTTTATTTTTTGTAAGACTAAATTTTCTGTAATACAACCTGTACTACTGGTCATGGTGAGCAGGAATAGAATTCTGACCATGGAAACAGTGTCCTTCATAAAGCCATCGCTCTTACAGTAATGGCTCATGGATGGCACATTCTATACTCAATTATCAATGGAAATAAAGCAAAAGCCCTTTCCCAAATGCCTATTGAGTCTAATCACCCTCCAAGAACTTTGTGCACTTGTGGTTAGTCATTCCTGTAAGACAAAATTCTCATGACGGCAAGTTCCCATCACCCTGGCTCTCAGTCAAATTTTTCCATGATGGCATGTTCCCGTCAACCACCCCTTAAGCCAAATTTTTTTGTGTCATGATGATTATATAATCCAGATCATAGAGGTTAATATATCTAATGTTCCTCATAGCATTACTAACAACTATTTTCTTTTCACAAAGGTTCAAAGCTACTTGTCCTGGATAAAGAGGAGCTATAGTAATAGTAATGCAACCCTACATTATATTATGCCCTAAAAGCTTGTCCAAACTTCTACCATTTTGGTGGTTACTTTGAACCTAACCAATATACCAATTTTTTGTATGAAATCATATGCATCTGGAAATTTGTCATAATTTCTACTACATTGTGTATTAGAAAAGTATATACATGTGGGCAATTGCAAAGTTCCATATGAACATTAAAGAAGCTTGTGATTACCCAAGAGATTGGGGAACACAAAGACCCAAAAATGATTTCTATAATGGTGAGATCTGGATGAAATATCCTCAAGGGGTGCCAACCTTTTGCTTCATATCCATCTTACCCTAATGACATTTAAAAAAGTACATTTCCTCATACATGTATAGAAATACTTTAATGAGCTTTCTTAATATTCATGTACTCTAATTCATGCAATTAAATTATAAATACCTAGGTAAAATCTCAGTACAGCACAAATAAGAAGCAAAATTCAATTCTGCACAAGTTATGGATGTCATACAGCTAAGAAATATATGTTATTTATCTTGCTCGTGCTTAAATAAAAACAAATACAAGTTATTCATAGACTACTAAAACTTTGTATGAAACAAGCAGAAACTCTTTAATATGTATTGATTACACCATGATAAATGGACTATAAAATGAACAACATTAACCCATCGCATCATGACAAAATCTAGTTTGAGGGGCAAGTGACATGAACAAGCTGTCACGGGAAAAAATGGCTGATGCGCCAAGGTGACAGGAAAGACTCGCCACAAGTGCACAGACCTCTTGATTAGACTCATTTGGCATTTAGAAAGGGCCTTTAGCATTATACCCATTAATAAACGAGCGTGGAATGTAGTGTCCATAAGCCATGCCTGGAAGAGTGGCTCCAGGGAGGATGCTATTTCCATACTTTGCATTCTGTTCCTGGACGGTATGACTGGCAGCAGAGGTTGTATTACAGAAAATTAAATATCGGAAAAAAAAATAATAATAATTATATAATGACACAAATAACAAAATGTTATCTACTACCTGGAGGGATGATATGGAGTCTGTGCAAGGAAAACAGACTACTACCATCTGGATAAAACAAATCAAATGACAAATATGGACTTTGGAAAATGGCAAAAAAGCTAAAAATGCTCATGCAAAAAAAAAGAGAAAACAATATTGGAAGGGGGAGGCCTTGTCACCACAGACAAGTGTTCATGTGCGCCCAGCATACAAGCCACAAACCCAGCAGAGTGGCCACTCAAGTAAACCTAATGCCTGTATTTTGGTCCTTGTCATTTCTGTGAAGCAACCAGATCCAAGGGGTTAAAGACATCTACCACATAAATATTTCAATCATCATTTTTAAACTTGAGCATCATTTTATTCCTGGTCAGGTACCATTAAATGAGGGCAAGCACATCCAAAGGTATTCTCATACCAGTTGCCCAAAAATGCATTTATTAAATATTTTGTTATTTTAAAAATTCATCTATACCATAAGCATCAATATATTCATATTTATGAACAGCAATCATGATACAGTAGTGCTTTAATGAGAATCTATTGCTGCTTGTTATCGATGAATGTTTAAATTAACAAAACATTTAATGAACACATTTTTGGGCAATGATCTACGAACACCTTCAGATGCACATGCCCTCAAATCGTTATGGCTTACTGAAAAAAGTATCATCTAAAGTACTTTCCAGGAGTAGACTCAACCTCTTACCAGAAGAGCAATGATATGTCTATTTGTTTGCTTATGAAAACAGCAAAATCCAAACCCCATTCAACCCTTTCTACCATGACATTTTGTGAAATGGCATTTGGCAACAACAGTGTAAACAAACAAAATCCTAAAATGATTATTCATGAATCCTGCATACAAAGAGAAAACCGGATAGTTCAAATGACAACATGGGGAGAAGAAAATCTTGGAAATGCTTTACTTCATTATGTTCAAAACCATAAATACTTATATATTCATGCCAACCGTTTTATTGTGTATTCTATGATTTCAAGCAACTTTAAACCAATCTTACTATACCTGTTGTGAATGGATTGATAAAAAGGATATCTACAAAATAATCAGAAGAGAAAACAAAGCATGGTTATTACCTTTGGTCCATACTGAGGGTGAGCTTGGACATCCTTCACAATGACATAACACTCAAGCATGTAGAGACAGTTCCATTTGCACCGGTCTTCAGAATGCAATGCCACTTCCTTCTGGTTTTTAAAGCCATGAGCACAGTCACTACACCAATACCTCATAGACTTAATATAATGGCTCCATTTAAAATCCTTGGCTCTTAATTTACGAGTTGACACAGGTCGTGGAAGCGTTTTTATGATCACTGAGTTCTCATTATGGAACACTTTACTGGTATGTGATTTCTTTGCTTTTTTACCCACCACCTGTCCCGAGGATGAAGAAAGTTTGTCCCCACTGTCAGGCTCATTGCCTGATTCAGATGAGTTGACAGCCATTTGCTGCGCCTTGATGGTGGCAATGCACTGCTCTACATTGTCCTGTTCCTCCATCTGTGAGTCTGCCAAGATGATGGAGGACTTGACTAACATGTTGCCAAGCGGTCCATCCTCCTCACTCGACTTCTCGGCTCTTATTGCTTGGATTTGTTCCTCCAGCTCTGTCTGACGCAGTTGCTCCTGCAGGTGGCGGTGCCGGCGTTCCTGCCGCTCTCTTACGAGCCTAGCCTGTTTGACACGTTTAGGACCTATAAAGATTCCCTCCCGGCTTTGACTTTTACGGCGTCGTTTTGCTGGTCGAAGTTGAACAAAGGTTGGAGATCCATCTTCACTATTTATTTCACTATCTGAGGAATCGCAGGACTGAGAGTTACCTTTCACTGCTGATGGATGAGTGGGCAGGACCCCATAGCCATTGACAGACCCATTTTCATGGACTGTTATAGTGCACTTGTAGTCATCTAGATCATCAATTTGACTGTATTGCTTTGCTGCCAATGTTTTGCTCTTGGGTCCAATCTTATACACTGGTTTCTTTGGGACTGAATTTGTTGGGGGACGAGTTGTTACCTTTGACTTGCTTTGGTAATCCATGTGATTGTCTACAGCAGCAAGTTTTTCCTTTTGGAAATCAGGATCCTCTGAATTTGCCCGTTCAGCAGGCGGATAATGCTCAAGCTGCTCCTCTTCCTCATTCTCAGCATTTTCTTGATCAAGAGCTTCCTCTAGCTCTTGCTCTGATTGTCTGGAGCCCAGAGCCTCCTGTGACCCCTCTGCTGCCTGGGGCTCAGGTGTTGCTGCCATTGACTGGGGTGGTACTTCCGGCTGCATCTGGAGTTGTGGTTCTGGCTGTTGTTTGTGGGTCTGTTGTTGCTGTTGTGGTTGTGGTAGTTGCTGTGGCTGTGGCTGTGGCTGTTGTGGTGTTTGTTGAGGCTGTGAATGGGAGGGTGGCTGTACTTGTGGTGGTTGCATCTGTGGTGCCTGTTGCTGTGGAGTTTGTGGAGGTTGCTGAGGAGTGTGTGGTGGTTGCTGTGGAGTGTGTGGGGGTTGCTGTGGGGTATGAGGCTGCGTCTGTGGGGTGTGTGGCTGTTGCTGAGGTGTGTGTGGAGGCGCAGTTTGTGGTTGTGGCTGTGACTGTGGTGTTTTTGGCCGAGGGGTTTTAGGTTGCGGGGGCTGAGGCCCCTGTGTCTGGAGGGCCTGGGAAGGCCCACCCTGAGGCTGAGGGGGTTGGTGTTGCGTTTGTATTGGGGGCTGTGGCTGAGACTGCATGATCTGAGACTGTAGTATCTGCTGTGATTGTGCTTGCAGAGACTGTGATGGCTGTGGCAGCTGAGGCTGTGCTGGCTGTGACTGTTTCTGTGGCTGGGAATGTTGTTGCTGTGACTGTTGCTGTGAAAGCTGTGACTTTTGCTGTTGCTGCTGGCCTGCAGCTGGGTATGGGTAAGGAGCATATGACTGTGGAAATCCTGCAGGCTGGTGCCCCTGGCCACCCCAGATATTCCAGCCTGACTTTGAGTCCATGCGGCCAGCACCAGCTGCAGCATACCAGTGAGCAGCTGGATATCCTTGCTGACCTGGGGGGCCCCGACCAGCCAGATCAGGAGGATAGCCTGAGCCTGGCGATGCTCCATATGGAGATGCATAGTTATTTGGCATGGGGTGGTAGCTAGAGGACTTGTGAGCTGCCATGGGAGACTGGGGGTGCTGACCGCCTGCAGAAGACTGACTATTACTACCCTGAGAATATCCATACGGGTACTGAGTGCCTTGACCTGAGTATCCTGAGCCCACACCTCCTGACCAGTTGGAGTAGCCAGGCTGTTGGGGCTGCCGTTGCTGCTGTGGATGGTGGTGCTGCTGTGGCTGCTGTGATGGGGGCGGCTGTGGCTTCGGGGCTTGCTGAGCCTGGGACAGTTGTGGTGGGTGTTGAGCTTGAATCTGTGGGGGTTGCTGTGGCTGTGTCAGCTGTGACTGCTGCTGTGGCTGTGATAGCTGCTGGGTCTGTTGGGATTGGGAAATTTGTGTAGGTTGTTGCTGTGACTGGGACAGTTGTGAGGGCTGCTGAGTCTGTTGTGCTTGATGCTGAGACTGTTGTGGCTGCTGGGAGTTCTGCTGTGACTGCTGTCCTTGATGATGGTGAACCTGCTGCCCTTGCTGCTGCTGCTGCTGTTGCTGGCCTTGCAAGTGCTGTGGTGCCTGTGGCTGCTGATGTTGGGACAGCTGTGACTGTTGCTGTGATAACTGTGACTGCTGATGCTGAGACTGTTGGGCTTGCTGGTGTTTAGGCTGTGGTACTTGATGCTGCGCAGCAGATGCTGGCTGCTGCTGCTGATTAGTCTGTTGATAGCTAGTCTGTTGTTGCTGTGGCAATTGATGCTGCACATAGTGCGATTGAGCTGGGCTCCAGGACCGCTTACCAATCTGTGACACCTGTTCCTTCAAAACTGCAGTGGCTTTTTCCATGGATAATGGCTCCTTGGCAACCTCCTGAGGACTAGGTTGTTGATTAACAATGGAACTGTTGGTTCTATCATCCTCTTTCTGCTGTGGAGAATTTACTCGAGTAGAATCACTGGTATCTTCCATACGAGAATTCAGATGGCGTTTCTTTTCTGTCTTTTCGTACATCATCTCTTCCTGAACGTGAGAGGTTTCCCTTGATGGAACATGGTGCAGAGAGGGGAGTGTTCCATGGATAGTCGTTGGGGACGACGGCACATGACGTGACAAATCCTCTGGAACATCTCTCCTCTCATCTGCTAAGGACTTTTGGTCCTCTTTCTGGCTATCAGGTGTTCCATGGGACATCTGCAATCCTTTGTGCACATCTACTTGCTGGCTGTGATGCTGATCTGGCACTACTTGCTCCTTCTGCCCCTGGGTCTCCCTCTCTGGCATACTGTACTCTTCAGCAGCTGTCCGAGATGCAGTCCGGGAACAGTGAGAGTTTTCTGCCGACTGCTGTTTCAGCTGCGATATTCTCTGCTCAAACCCATCTGGCATAGATGATCTTCCTGCTGGGGACACCTGTCTTCTGGTTGGACTCTGACCTGTCAAACTATTAGGTATTTCATGTGCAACATTACTTTCACGTTCAATCACCCTTTCTTTTGTTTCTCCAATAATACTAGACACTGAATAAGAACTTGTTTTCCTTGGCTTACTGTAATTTGAACTTACTCCTATTTCAGTTCTGGTGTCACTCACTGGAATATTCTCTGGCACTGAGCATGTTGGGCTTGAATACGCATGTCTACTATGAGCCTGAGAAACTTGCGTATCTGTCCTCATGGAGTATGTCATGGATAAGCTACTAACTGGTGTTCGCGCACTGTGGTGGTCTTGACTGGTCTCCATCAGGGGGTGTGGTGCTGGGGGGGTTTGAGAGGCAGGGTGGTGATTGGAGGTGTGTTGAGCCGAGTGTTGAGATGAGTGGTGTTGTGGGTGGTGCTGGCTAGGGGGGTGCTGGCTAGACATGTGTTGGCTGGACAGGTGCTGGGTGGACGGGTGTTGAGGCCCAGGAGTGACAGCTGGAGCAGGGGTGTAAGCTGGAGTAAGAGGTGAGGGGGAGGCATGCAGAGACGGTAAGAGGCTCTGCTTCTCCCCCCAGCCCATACGTTCCAGTGCCATCAGGGGGCTGTCAGGAGCACCCACTCCACCTGCTCTGGTGCTGTTGGGGGGCCCAAGGCTCGTACTGAGGGCAGAGGGGACTCCCGAGGAGGTTGTTGATGAGAGAGACTGTGTGAGGTGACTTCCAGCACTATGCTGTAAGCTGTACACACTGAGTGGTGCTTCATGAACTGCGTGCACCGATTTCATGTGGGCAAGACATTCACTCATCAGACGAAACACCTGCCCGCACACCTGACATCTTCGCATTTTGTCTAGGTCTTTCTTCGATTCAATGATGTCGACAGGGGGGCTTGGGGTTGCACCTGTACCTGCTAGTCCACTCGGGATGTTGTGAGGTCCTGGGGATGGAGGCGTGGAAGTAACAGGTGATAATAAAGATGAACCCCCATGCCCCACACCCAGTCCAGCAGCAGTCAGTGGTGACGGACTACCCTGCCCACCATTGTATTTCCCTTTTGAGAACATAGAGCCCGTTAAACCAAGGTCTGTGGTGGGAGCTTGCAGTCCTCCCAGGGAGGGAGGCGTGATGCCTGAGGCTCCAGCAAGCTCTGAAGAGTAGCCCAAGTTTGAACCCAGGCTGGAGCCCAGCCCTGACCCCAAGCCATACTTTGTGTACCCATACTGGTACCCGAGCCCATACTGCTGGTAGTACATTGAAGAGTTGTTGATGGGAGGGGCAGAGTAGCTGCCCATGCCTGAGGAATACCCTGGAGGGACGGCGGCTGGTTTGCCATAATAAGGGCTGGATACTTGAGTCAGGTCACCTGGGTAGCCATTGTAGTAGGGGAGGGCTGTTGGGGGTGGCACATACCCAGGGTAGGGCCCCGGGTACCCTCCTGAACCACCAAAACTGTTGTGCATTGAGTTCATCTTCTCTTACACCTGGCATACATCATTATCATTTTTTTGTCTCTGCTACACTTGTAATTTAATCAAGGTACCATATCTAACATATTTTCATTAATGCGTACATACATATATCACATATACATACATACATATATATACTCATGTATCTTATATATTTTCAGTATATAAACAATGTCGAATCCATATCACTCAAGGTCTTAATGCTACCACACTTCCAAGATTCAGTTAGCTGCCATGATCTGTAACCTTCCTTGGGAGATCATTCAATGGACTGAGATTCAAAGTTGACTTCTGTTTCAGATCTTTTTGCACTGCATGATTCTCCTGGAAAGAGGAAAAGCATTGCAATTAGATTCTTAGTAAAACTTCATGAATTGCAGCAATAAAAATATGTTGGTATCTACATTATTGAGATTTCTATGGAAAGACTTCTCAAAAATGTTTTCATATTAATATAAACAACTGTATCAACCCTTATGATCTGGATGCCAGGATAACCACATCAAGAAAATATTTAGATTTAAGGCCACATGAAGTGAACATGCAGTCATGTGAAAATCTGGCTGTGGGCTGGGGTGACGCAGACTTGGCATTGTGAGCATTTCAGCTGAAAGCTGGAGAGATGGGAAAGACTTGCCACAACTGCACAAACCTCTTGAAGAGTGATTATGACTCATTTGGCAAAACAGGACTTTTGCATTATTTCCATTGATAAACAAGTGTGGATTGTTGTGTCTGTGAGCCTTGACTGGAAAAGCCGCAGCTTCAGGGAGGACTTCCATGAGTGAATTACAGAAAATTGAGTATTATGAAGAAAAAAAATTTAAATGATACAAATAAAAAAATGTTACTTATTGTTATTATTCTTTCACAGACTTATGAACTACTTAGAGAGAATAAATGGAGTCTTTGCAAGGAAAACAGTCTACTACCATCTAGAAAAAGCAACATGGACATTGGAAAATGGCAAAAATGAAAATCATATTGCAAAATGGAGGCATAGAGTCTTGTCACTGCACACAAATGTTTCTGTGCACCCAGCCTACAAGTGGCACACCCCGAGTGCGGTCACTTACATAGGCCTAATGCCCATATCCTGGGCCATGTGTTTGCCCTGAAGCATCAAGATACAAGGGGTTAAATGAAAGCTTTATAAATTAGGCTTTTCCTAAAATATATTGATATTGCCAAATGAAACTATCATAAAATGGAAAGCTTATCCATTTTATCCAACTAGTCTAAAGGTAGAGACAGATATATAAACAGAAGAGTGAGAGCGAGAGAGAGTGAGAGAATATTTTGTGTTTCTCACACTAAAATAACATGTCTTTTCCTTGAATACAAGAAGTGAAGTGAAGATGGTGCTCTAACTGACAGCAAGGGAAGGGGAAGGAGGGAGTGAGGCTGTGTAGTCATGACTTGAAATATATCTAACCCCCAGTTTTAGGTCTATCTCCCATCAGCAATTTCAGGTCTTGGAAAGTTCTTCCTTAAGCTCTTGTAAAATTCTCTTCTATGTATGTCCATTATTGTAGCTATATTTTGTAGGCTTAATAGACAATCTGAGTGAGTCAAGTATATATATAAAATCAAAGAATGGCCATGTATAAAAAGAGAGCGAGTGTAACAGAAAAAAAAGTTAACCACATCTTTATCATATCATTCAACTTCTCTTTTCATCATGGTGCTTGTGTGGTTACTAATATTTTCAAAATAGAGAGAGAGAGAGAGAGAGAAGGGAGAGAGAGAGAGAGAGAGAGAGAGAGAGAGAAGAGAGAGAGAGAGAGAGAGAGAGAGAGAGAGAGAGAGAGAGAGACAGAGACAGAAAGAGAGAGAGAATCTGAATATAATTATAGGAATAAATATCTACATATATGAAGATATTTATATATACATATAATATATATATATATATATATTATATATATAATATATATATATAAGTATATATATATATATAGATATATATATATATAATATATATATATAAATATAATATTATATATATATATATATATATATAATAATAATAATATATATAATATATATATTATATAATATATATATATATATATATAAGTATATAAATAAGTATATATATAATATATATAATATATATATATATAATTATATATATAATATAATTATACATATATATGTATGTATATATATATATATATATATTATATATATATTAATATATATATATATATATATATATATATATATAATATATATATATAAGTATATAACACACACACACACACACACACATATATATATATATATATATATATATATA
>NW_020869983.1:340149-347649 GCF_003789085.1 Penaeus vannamei
ATACATATATATACATATATAAAAATAAAACAAAAATTCTAAATTTCTTAAAAATTAACCAAAAAATAACCAAATATTTTACATAACCCAAAATAAACAAAATTACATTATATATATAACCCATTCTAAACACATCTATTACCCCAAAAACTAAAATAAACTTTTTTAAATACCATAACTAAAAAAATACAACATTACATATACATACATACATACATTAACATAATACCATTACATACATTACATATACATACATACATACATTACATATACATACATACATGCATTACATACATATACATACATACATACATTACATACATACATACATATACATACATACATTACATATATATACATAAAATACATACATACATACATATATACATATATTACATATAAATACATACATATATACATACACATACATACATATACATATACATACATTACATACATACATACATACATACACATATACATACATACCATACATTACATATACATACATTACATACATACATACATACATACATACATACATACATTACATATATATACATACATATATACATATAAATACATACATACATTACATATACATACATACATACATACATATACATATATACATGTACATACATTACATATATATATACATTACATATACATATACATATACATACATTACATACATACATACATACATTACTTACATATACATATACATACATACATTACATATATATGCATACATACATACATACATATACATACATACATACATTACATATACATACATACATACATTACATATACATACATACATACATTACATTACATACATACATACATTACATATACATACATACATACATACATATACATTACATACATACATACGATACATACATATACATATACATAATACATATACATACATACATACATTACATATACATACATAGATTACATATACATACATACATTACATATACATACATACATTGCATATATATATATATATATATAGAGAGAGAGAGAGAGAGAGAGAGAGAGAGAGAGAGAGAGAGAGAGAGAGAGAGAGAGAGAGGAGAGAGAGAGAGAGAGAGAGAGAGAGAGAGAGAGAGAGAGAGAGAGAGAGAGAGAGAGAGAGAGAGAGAGAGAGAGAGAGAGAGAGAGAGAGAGAGAGAGAGAGAGAGAGAGAGAGAGAGAGAGAGAGAGAGAGAGAGAGAATTTATAAGTTCACTACATTTATTTACTTTGAGAAATTTTCACCACCTTTACATCTAGTCAATATCAGAATATTCAAAAATATAGTGATAGGGTGGGACATGGGGATGAAGCCACTAGGGAAGGACGTTTTTGGTTCATAAGGTGATATCTGTGGATTTGCAGAATGGATGTGTCAAAAACAAATGTACCTGACAGAAAGGTTATAAAGCACTTACAATTAAATATTGTGGCAAAAGGAAAAAATGAATTAATGAATTGGACAAAATGTGTTAGATGCCAAAGGTTGTTGAGCATTGTATGCTAATATGGTAGTGAAAAGGGTAAAGAGGGAAGAGCAAACAGAGTAAGAAGGCCGTTCAGGACTGACACAAAGCTAGTATTTAATTCTTTCACACTTTCAGAAATGGACAGAAGGGAGTGAAGAAAAAAAGAAAGGGAAAGGGGGGAGAAAAGGCTGAGGTGATCCCATACATTATCTACATAATTGTTTTGGTATTAGGAAAAAGTAACTCAGTCATAATGAATTGAATAGCTGCACCTTGCTTTATAAGCAGGAGGGAAGTTCAGGCCAAGGGGTTGACATCTGACGGGCAAATGTGCACCGAGAACAGCGTTGAGATTTTAGGATTTACAAACAAAATACACACATCTTATACATGTGGGGGTTAGATTCTAATAGGAAATAAAAACAGCAATATCCTGAATGTGGTTTTACTTTGTACTGTAGACAATATTCAAGATGACACCAGTCCATATCCTAAAATCATGCTTCCTCCACAGACACTGGGGAGGAGATTTCTGCATATTGCAGGACTGTTCAATGAATGCAAAAATATACAATGGAGGCAATAAAAACATGTGTAGTTCTGAGCTTCAGGGGAAAATAAAATTATTCTCTTCTGCACTGCATAATAATTTTCCCCGAATAATTACCGCAAACCCAAAAATGAAGTCCATGTGACAAAAATGGGAAAGTACCACACACACTCTCGTACTACCAGGGCCTCTAAAGCTAAAGCTACAAGACTGGTAGTGTCATGCATTTTTAAAGAAATCCTCTACATGCACTTTCCCAGTAATTGATATATCACATAATGAAAAAAAATATTCCAATATAGCTCATATGATGAGCTAAAAATCCTGTTTCTCACAGCTCCTAAAAAATTAAATCAAATTATGGTCACTGAGAAATTTAACATTGTAGACATAATGTTAAGTTTGTACTTCCTTAGGTAAATCCTGAATACACTTTATAGCAAGTTTTTCTTGTTTCATCAAGTCTGCATGAATCAACAATGGCCACAATCTGAGGAGCTTTTATGGGGAGAGAGAGAAGAAAAAAAAAAAAAAAAAAAAAAAAAAAAAAAAATGCATCTACCATAATTAAAAATCAAAATGAATTGATTCTCTTTTTGTGTTAGTAGAGTACATGATTTTATTCCAGACTAGTAAGCTGCATGCAGAGTCAAAATATTTCTGATTGTGTTAATTCATCCAGAAGTTATGCACCCCTTAAACTTCATCCTTTTCTCAATCCTCTTACAAAAGATGAAATTTATTACATGATCTAATGCGTAGATACCTTTTATAATGGAAATTTCATGTGGCCTGAAACAAAAAACATACTCTGACTCAAAAAAATAAATAAAATATTTTAAAAAGTAAAAAAGAAAGAAAAAGAAAAAAAAAAAAAAAAAAAAAAAAAAAAAAGAAAAAAAAAAAAAAAAGAGGATGTTGGGTCCCCTGAGTAAGAATCTTATGCCTGCAACACCAATAATGTGGTTTGAATTACTTGCTGTACACCGAAGGATGGGAGAGGATAGAGCACGTAAGCTATGGAATACAGACCTAATGGTCTAACACTTGTATCCAATGCAAAAGAAAGCATTCATTTTCTTTTTGTTTGTTTTTTCGATTATTCTCTAACATAACACATAACTTTAAATTCTCTTATTAATTAAATGCATCAGCAAATCTTAGAAATAGCATATTAACTACATATGAGAATGAAACATGTCTAAAAGAAGTTGGGTCTCGTTAAAAAAGGTACCTTCTTGTCTGATCTCATACCATACCACAGAAACATCTGCGAACAAAATACCATATTTCATTGGTATATAATCTCCATTCACACCGTTAATCTGTATTTTCACACATTTATTTATTATTTATATGACCCGTTTTATATCTCTTAAACGTATGAAGTGAACCATACATTATCCCTTTAGGATAAGACCATACTAGAGAACAACTATGTTAATCTATCGGCGACTCTGCACGGATCGGGCCGCCCTTATTGCCAAACTTTATTATGAATGGAATGGATTTCCTAACACAAGAGGTTCGCTCCGTGTAGCACACATTCCGTGGTATTATCCCTGTCTTCTCTTATACGTGACCTCTGTCCTTTTATTCATGTCCCAATCAAGAAACTCACCCGTGTATGGATCCCATTAATCCTCCGCCAAACACAGATGATGGCTCTTTTTCTAATCTTCATTTGGTTTAAAGGACTGTGCACCAGAGGAGGTCGCTCTCCGACGGTTGATTTCCCGGTCGAAGCGTATCTGATTTATTTGTGATATAGTGCCTTTGAATGCCCGTGTGTATTACCTATCTTTACCCTCATACCAGTCTCCTTAATTCCACAGTGCTATTTTATAGTCTTTCTCTGTCTGCTCTGTTCCTATAGATACACTCCCTTCCCCATTCCCACGCCTGGCGTATATCGTGGACAGTCTCTCGTGAATGCTCTCTTCATTGCTCCTCCTAGCGGGCATTGTTAATATTGATACAACAAGAAAGCAACAGTCGCTTTGAGTGAGGACGTCTACTCTCTCTTTCCCGTCTGCTCTCTGCTCCTTCTCTCTACCTCTTACTGCTCTCGCTCTCCTCTCTCTCGTCATCTCTCTCTCTCTTCTCTCTCTCATTTGCTCTCATCTCTTCGGTCTCTCATCTCTCTCGCTCAGCACGAGGACTCCCCGGCGCCATCACATTACAGACGACACCACACCACCACCACACAACAACTTTCAACAATCATCGACACCCAATCAACAGCGTTACACACACCACACAATACCCGGAGCGACAGCGCCAGCACGACACAGACGACTGTGCGAGCAGCAAGCTACTAGCCGGTATCAGCGAAACACGATGAGGTCGCACCCTCCCAACCTATCTTACATGCTCTCACAGCAGCTCCGCCTGTAACTCAAGGCGAGCCCTCTAGGTAGTCACCACAATTCATAACCGACTCAGTAGAGATCTCTTCGATAGTCTGGCATCATTACCCTACCTATAAACTGGTGGACCAGCATAAGTTCATCCATTTCTGAATCATTCACCACAGCAATAGCCTTACTCAAACTAGCAGCGCCGTGTGTAACACAAAGCAGGTGCAGTCCCTATCACCGAGAGAATCCGACCTATTGATGGTGCCGCTGCTAGTGCGGAGCATGTTTCCGCCAGTACGTTGGGCATACCTCGCCAAATGATCGTACTGGCTCCGACTCTCTGCGTCGAACCACCACATCACGGTAATTGTTAGAAGAATATCTGAATTGCTTTTCCTCTACATACGACATCTATAAGTTGATCTATCCGTTACTGTTTGCCCTCACCTTAATTTCGTAGACGAAAAAAATTATAGAAAAGCGAATATGCCTGCAATCTTAATGAAGAATGATGATTAAATACAATATCAATAAATTGAGTAATAACAGTCCATTACGTGTAGCTCTCCCCTAGCGTAACCGATCTCAGTAACACTGTAGCTCTGTTGCTTGACAAGTCGTACATTGGTGTAATACAACTCGTCCCGCTCTAACGACAAGTACTATACACGATAGCTTCATAACTACACAATTTACCCACCTGCATGAGCAACATATAAATCCTTAAGGACACTCAGTTCCTTTGTAAGGATCTTGATGTTCTCTTCAAGCTCCTCATTCTTCCCCCTTCAGTTGTAGGGAGTCCACTCGCTCCATCATCTGCTGGGTTTTCAACTTAGATTTTTGTCGTGACTTCTTTACAGCCTGGTTATTGCGCTCCCGACGCCTGGAAATTTTCAAGATTTGATTAATTGGTAAACCTTCTGCAACTTAAAAGCATCAGGAGATACTGACATTATAAAAACATTTATCATAAATAACTTTTAAAACTAAGTATCTGCATCATTAATGAGCATTCTTTTTCTTCTAATAAACTGATTAAAATTCCTATTAACTCACCTGCGATACTCATCAGTGTTCTTGCAGGCGGCGAGAGCTAGAACCCTCCACTGCTGGAGTCGTCCCCACTCTTCCCCACTCAGTCCTTCCACCTTGGGCGTCATGGGCCTCTCCTGGTCCAACGTTTATTAACATATCATTTAGTTTATCTTACATTGTTTATATAAACACAAATAAAAGTAAAAGTATATATGTAAGACAAAACAAATGACTGCATAACCTATTTCTCTTCCATTTTTCTTGGTTGAAAATGCTTCTCTAAAATATCCACCTTGAGTCTTTTGCAAAGGAGCTTGGTCCACGTTTGGTTGTTCTTCTGATGGAAGAGCCGACAACTGGTGTTATTAGTTGTAGTGGCCACAATCCGAGGATGTGTGAGTTCCTCGATCACCAGGGGCTGTCCCCCCCCTTAGAGCAAACCTCTCACACTTTTTGACCTGTAGCGAAGAGGAATGTCAACATGAGAATGGATCTAACCAATAATGATGTCCTAGACATGTGCATGATGTGGGATGGCAGAGGAAGAGGAAGGGGGAGAGAAGAGGGAGCGCAAAAAGAGGGGGTGTTGGGTAGTAGAGGGGAAGTAGAGGGAGGGGGTGAGAAGCAAGAGAGGAAGGGTTAAAAAGAGTGAGTGGAAAGAAGGGAAAAAGACAGGGAGAAGAGTGAAGAGAATGACGAGGAGAGGTTAGGTAGGGGGCAGGGACAGGGGGAGGGGACAGAGAGGAAGCAGAAGAAGCTTAGCAGGAGTGAGAGGGATGGAGAGGTGAAGAGGGAACTGAGAGAGAAGAGTACAGAAAGGAGAAGTAAGGAACAAAGAGGAGAAGAGGAAGAGAGAGTGAGATAGCATAGTGGAGAGAGGTGATGGGGAGAAGAGAGGAAGAGAAAGAGAGGAGAGAAAAGAGAGATTGATAAAGAAGAGGACAATATGGAGTACTAGAGAGGAGAGATAGAATGAGAACAGAGAGAGGAAACGAGAGAGGGCAGGAGGAGACAAGAGATCAGATGGGTAAGGAGAGAGAGATGCTAAGAGAGTAGAGTATCACGGAGATGTGAGAGAGAGAGAGAGAAAGAGAAGGAGAAAGTGGACGAGAGGGAGAGAGGGAGAAAGATCGAGAGAGGGCAGGAAAGGAGAGATGAGGAAGAAACGGGAGAGTAGGAGGGAAGGAGAGGAGAGAGGGAGGAAGGAGAAAGGATTGAGAGAGGGAGGTGAAAGGAGAAAGGGACCGCTCGAAGACGGGATGCAGATGGAAGTGAGAAAGGGACGAGAGGAGGGAAGGAGGAACAGGCGAAGATGGGAGGGAAGGTGGGAGTGGGAAGGAAGGAAAGGAGACGAGGGCATAGGGAAGGAGGTGAGAATAGGTGAGGAGAGGGAAGGGAAGAGAAAGGGAGGAACTGGGAATTGAAGGAGAAGGGAGAGTAGGGAGGAAGGAGAAAGGTGAGAGAGGGTAGGGAAGGAGGGTAGCGAAAAGGTAGAGAGGGAGGAAGAGAAAGGTAGAGAGGAGGCGAAGGTAAGAAGGCGAGGAGAGAAGGAGAAAGGGAGAGAGGGAGGGGAAGGAGAAAGGGAGAGAGGGAAGGGAAGGAGAAAGGGAGAGAGAGGGAGGGAAGGAGAAAGGGAGAGAGAGGGAGGAAGGAGAAAGGGGAGAGAGGAGGAAGAAGAAAGGGAGGAGGGAGGGAAGGAGAAAGGGAGAGAGGGAGGGAAAGGAAAAGGAAGGAAAAGGAGGAGAGAGGGAGGGAAGGATAAGGGAAAAAGGGAGAGGAGAGGGAGGGAAGGAGAAAGGGAGATGAGGGGTGAAGGGAGGAAGGAGAAAGGAGAAGATGAGGGAGAGGAGGAAGGGAGAGAAAGGAGAAAAGGGAGAGGAGGGAAGGAAGAAAGGGAGAGAGGAGGAAGAGGAGAGAAAGGGAGAGAGGGCGGAAAGAGAAGGAGAAGAGGAGGGAAGGAGAAAAGGGAGAGGGAGGAGGAGAAGAGGAGAGAGGAGGAAGAGAAAGGGAGAAGGAGGGAAGGGAGAAAAGGGGAGTATGAGGGAGGAAG
>NW_020869983.1:360149-362649 GCF_003789085.1 Penaeus vannamei
TCCACAACAAGCCAAAGCCTATCGGAATAAGCTCTACTGGAGATATTTAACAGGAGTGGAAATTATATTAATACAATTATGCTACTGATACTAACATAGTAAAAATATATCCAAAAGTGTTGCCGAGGTCAACTGATGAGGATAACAATTGTAATGATGATAATAACGATGACTGCGGTTGTAATATCAGCAACAGTATCAAACTCTTGCGCATGGGAAAGAATTTCACATCTATGCAAGGAATGAGAATATCAGTGTAAACCGCAGTAGCAATTACTGACAGCAATATAAAATCAACAAAATCCTTTGACAAAAATGTTAACGCCATTAATAATACATCTGATGAAAAATATAGTAATAATAAAGACGAAAGTAAAGACCGTATTTTCCATGCACTCACAAACAACGTTCCAGCAGAGTGAACACCAAAGTATCGTTCACGCAGATAAAATCATTTCCCAAGACGTAACATTTACGGATGTATACAATATACCAGACTGTATAATGCTCGTATTGTGACGCACGCAGCGCGACGTCTCTTACTTGTAATACTTAAAGCACAACAAACCTCCGAGGATCAAAACTGCCCCTTGTCATCTGTAGATCCATGTTGAGGATAATAAATACGATTAGATGTTTATAGGCATACACATATAAGCATAATGTGTATGTGTGTGTGTGTGTGTGTGTGTGTGTGTGTGTGTGTGTGTGTGTGTGTGTGTGTGTGTGTGTGTGATTGTGTGTGTGTGATTACGTGTGTGTGTGTGTGATGTGTGTGTGTGTGATTGCGTGTGTGTGTGTGTGTGTGTGTGTGTGTGATTACGTGTGTGATTGCGTGTGTGTGTGTGATTGTGTGTGTGATTGTGTGATTACGTGTGTGATGTGTGTGTGTGTATGTGTGTGTGTGATTACGTGTGTGTGTGTGTGTGTGTGATTACGTGTGTGTGTGTGTGTGTGTGATTACGTGTGTGTGTGTGTGTGGTGTGTGTGTGTGTGATTACGTGTGTGTGTGTGTGATTGCGTGTGTGTGTGTGATTGCGTGTGTGTGTGTGTGATTGCGTGTGTGTGTGATTGCGTGTGTGTGTGATTGCGTGTGTGTGTGTGTGATTGCGTGTGTGTGTGTGTGATTGCGTGTGTGTGTGTGTGATTGCGTGTGTGTGTGTGATTGCGTGTGTGTGTGTGTGCGTGTGTGTGTGTGTGATTGCGTGTGTGTGTGTGATTGCGTGTGTGTGTGTGTGTGATGTGTGTGTGATGTGATGTGTGTGTGTGTGTGATGTGTGTGTGTGATTGCGTGTGTGTGTGTGATTGTGTGTGTGTGTGTGTGATTGCGTGTGTGTGTGTGTGATTGCGTGTGTGTGTGTGTGATTGCGTGTGTGTGTGTGTGATTGTGTGTGTGTGTGTGTGTGTGTGTGGTGTGTGTGTGTGTGTGATTTCGTGTGTGTGTGTGTGTGATTTCGTGTGTGTGTGTGTGTGTTGCGTGTGTGTGTGTGTGTTGTGTGTGTGTGTGTGTGTGTGTGTGTGTGTGTGTGTGTGTGTGTGTGTGTGTGTGTGACTGTGTGTGTGTGCGCTCAAGCGCGCTGCAACTTGTGGTAGTTGCAGCAGGTTTTGACTCGTTATTTCTCTATTTCTTTTACTTCTTGTGTATTGGCGGGAGGTAGGCTGGACGGACAGCTTGTTTTGCTTCGCCTCCCAACGACGGCCTAGCCAACACCTGACTTGTCAGGGCGTTCACCCCCCTCCTATCCCTCCTGCCGTGGGGATGGAAATTTCTCCCGCACCCTCCCTCGCACACCCTTCCTCCTGCCTCGCCTTCCTGCTCTCTACGTCTTTCCGTTGCTCTTCCATTCTTCGACAAGGACGGCAGAGGAAAACAAGGAAGAACGAGTCGACACACAAAACCCAACCGAGTGCTTCCAGGAAAATAAGCTGCGCGATTTGTCCTTTCCAGGCAAAATACGGGCTCGATGCGTGGCCATCACTAACGTGCTTTAGCTAACTGAAAATTGATTTTAGGATTACCACTGAATGCATAAAAATGGTTGTTCTTATTCCTGACATACCAAATTTAAACGAACCCATATTCGAATGAAACAAGAATATGAATTAAGTTGGGGATTAAAATTACACTTAAAATACAGTGTCGAGTTTGAATGATACAAAAATTCGAATTGCTCAAGAAATGACAGTTGTGTACTGTACAAGGAAGAAATCAGATTTTGTGTTGGTAAACAAGATTCGGAAGTTCATTAAAGGAATAAGGAGTTTTCAGCGCAAAGTCTAAGAAAACGCAGCATCAGCAGTCCAGCTTCCTATTCTTTGCTCTAAAAGTATACGAGGTTAATAAATGCACTATAAAAGCTCCAAAGTAGTTTCCAAAGAGTTGATATGCGTTTAGCCATCCTCTATAACGACCCCACGCTTCCCTTGGCGGCTGCGGGGTTACGGGGGACGCAGGCTTACCAATCCTCCCGAGGAGCGTCAGTGTGCCATGCGGTACCGG
>NW_020869983.1:367649-370149 GCF_003789085.1 Penaeus vannamei
GAGAGGAGAGGAGGAGGAGGAGGAGGAGGAGGAGAGGAGAGGAGGAGGAGGAG
This sequence comes from Penaeus vannamei, assembly GCF_003789085.1. NCBI lineage: Eukaryota > Metazoa > Arthropoda > Malacostraca > Decapoda > Penaeidae > Penaeus > Penaeus vannamei. The sequence continues at coordinate 367,703 of NW_020869983.1, forward strand.
GAGGAGGAGAGGGGCAGCAGAAGCGAGAGAGGAGCAGGAGGAGGAGAGGGAGAGAGGAGAGAGAGAGAGAGAGAAGAGAGAGAGAGAGAGAGAAGAGAGAGAAGAGAGAGAGAGAGAGAGAGAGAGAGAAGAGAGAGAGAGAGAGAGAGCTAGCTGACAGGAGGAAACGTGGCGAGTAAAAGAAGGATTTCGTCAGAAGTGCAGCTAGGCAAAGGGAATGAGAGCCAGACAAACAGCCGGGCAGAGACAGGAGCCGAAACAGCCAGCCAAGCAAACCACCACGACCTTGAGGCGAGTCCTCCGAGCGGCGGCGACGGCAATAATAATGGCGGTGTGCAAGGAGATACAAGAGGTGCTTGGGCCTCTTCCCCATTCTTGCCATATGTCCCTTATGTACTTAAAGGGATATGAACACGTCATGAGATCCACTCTTTTGCTCGTCTACCCCATGCTTCCATTCCTTTCAGTTCTTCCTTCCTTCTGTTTTCCTCAGTTTCCCGTTCGTATAATCTCCCCTTCCTCTGCTTCTCTCCGATTCGCGAACGCTGAATGTCCTGATACGCAACCTCCGCGCCTCGTGCATGTTCGTTTGGCGGGCAGGCCGCAGCACCGCCAATCGACCCTTAGCAACGTGGTGACGTCACGCCCAAGGTCACGACTGGCGTCGCAAGGTTCTCTCGCTGGGGCGGCGAACACAGCGCCTTCCGGTCCAGTGCTCCTTTCGACCGCACGGGAGCGTCGCCTCTTTGTGCGGGGGCTCCCTCGCCCGCGATTAAACTGCTTCTTTATTTATTTATTTATTATCAAATATTTTTACCTTTACGCGATTTAATTTACTCAATCATACACTTCCTTATTCACATATCTTAAATTCTACTTAGGTTGACGTGCGATGGTGGTAAAGGTAAGTATATGCATGCGTTAAGTCGAGCATCCAGCTGCTCCCCCAATAGCCCGACAATTGTTATTTAAAAGGGGAGATCATTGGAATTCTCCTCAAGCCATTCTCCTTTTCTCGTGTACGAATAGCCCAGCAAAGCTGCGTTCCTCGGAGGGGCCTATCATAACAGCTCTCAAGACCAACAAGCTCGCCACTCTTGGCTGAAGGACGGAGGAAGGAGGACGAGGTTCTCCTCGAAGTAGTTCTGAATTCCTAATTCCCCTTCTTTCCTCCCCCTCCATCTCCTTTCCCCCCCAAATGCACCTCACTGAGCTTCTGTTACTAAGGGGCAGTCGAATAACTGGCTTCCACATCATCCTGTACTTGTAATTCATGGTTGCATATCACATGCAACTATAAATGGAAAACATTATCGCTAACGATAGTGGGCAGCTGCCACATGTACATCTCCGCGACGCGATAACACCGAGTTCACAAACTTGCATTGGCGCCATGTGGAACCATGCGGTTAGCTCAACATCCTGTTGACATTATTGCACGATTTCCTGGCGCGTTGCGCGCCAGGAGTTATAGCTTTGCAGGCAGTAAATGTTAAACAAGATTATTATTTTGCTAGGCAGAACAAATCGGCTTCTGAAAGCTTATATTGCGTCCAATATCGGAGATTCCTTCCCCTACCGCATGTGGTGGCCAGGCAGGATCCCCGACCTCTGACATTACACTCTCGACCTTGTATGTGTATGTGTGTGTGGGGGGGGTGTCAGTCCATTAAACATGTTGATATTCCCTTTACTAGTATTCCTAACTTTTCTTAGTATGCAATCCACGTAAGAAATGCATTTGATACACTACACTAAAACATATCCAACACTGGTCGAGTTGTTAAGTTCAAATATCAAACGTTTAATCAGAAGACACCAGAACTTATCAGCGGCATGTGTCACGTGGGCGGAGTCAGCAACTCGACGGCAAGTATTGCGTCTTTGAGCCGAGCCTTCGCAAGCAGAGGTGGTCGTGCAGGTTGTTATACAAGGCTGGCGTTCACCTTAGTGGCGCGATGTCTGGCATACCGAGGGTGTTGGGGCCGCCTAAGGGTGGGGAAGTCGGGGTGAGTTCCTCCTTCACCTCCACCCCTTGTACCCCCGGTAGCAGAGCAAGGAGGTGCTTCTCGCTGCATCCCATCACCCTCCAGGTACATGTGGCCCTGTGTGGGAATCCCAACCTGCCCGACTGCATACCGCGGATCGAGGATTATACCTGCAACACGAAACGAGACTCCAAGACGTGAAACTAAACAGAGCGAGACGCCACGACGAGAGGTACGGGTGAGGGGGAGGGGGAACCAGCCAGGTTTCCACATTTCCACCTCTAACAACACGTCTGAAAAGGGGAGAACCCCACCATAAACCATACACCACGGTTTATGCGACGTATGCAGTCCCTACATGCGCAAAGGTTGCAAGGTGATGTCTACCAACGGGAAAATAGGGCGTGGGGAGAGGCAAGTCTGATGGAAAACAGTGCAGTGTCTGGCCATGATCCGCCC
>NW_020869983.1:374249-376749 GCF_003789085.1 Penaeus vannamei
CCTGGAAGCCCTGGAGCCCGAGAAGGAGACCCAGTAAGTCACCCTGGAGCCCGAGAAGGAAACCCAGGAAGTCACCCTGGAGCCCGAGAAGGAGGTCACCCTGGAGCCCGAGAAGGAGACCCAGGAAGTCACCCTGGAGCCCGAGAAGGAGACCCAGGAAGTCGCCCTGGAGCCGAGAAGCGGAGACCCCAGGAAGGTCGCCCTGGAGCCCCGAGAAGGAGACCCAGGAAGTCGCCCTGGAGCCGAGAAGGAACCCAGGAAGTCACCCTGGAGCCCGAGAAGGAGGACCCAGGAAGTCCCCCTGGAGCCGAGAAGGAGAGATCCAGGAAGTCACCCTGGAGCCCGAGAAGGAGACCCAGGAAGTCGCCCTGGAGCCCGAGAAGGAGACCCAGAAGTCGCCCTGAGACCCGAGGAAGGAGACCAGGAAGTCGCCCTGGAGCCCGAGAAGGAGACCCAGAAGTCACCCCTGGAGCCGAGAAGGAGACCCAGAAGTCACCCTGGAGCCCGAGAAGAGCAGAAGTCCTGGCCCGAGAAGGAGACCAGGAAGTCACCCTGGAGCCCGAGAAGGAGACCCAGGAAGTCACCCTGGAGCCTGAGAAGGAGACCCAGGAAGTCACCCTGGAGCCCGAGAAGGAGACCCAGGAAGTCCCCGCTGGAGACCCAGGAAGTCACCCTGGAGCCCGAGAAGGAGACCCAGGAAGTCACCCTGGAGCCCCGAGAAGTAGAAACCCAGGAAGTCGCCCTGGAGCCCGAGAAGGAGACCCAGGAAGTCGCCCTGGAGCCCGAGAAGTAGACCCAGGAAGTCACCCTGGAGCCCGAGAAGGAGAGCCCAGGAAGTCCCCTGGAGCCCGAGAAAAGACCCAGGAAGTCACCCTGGAGCCCGAGAACGAGACCCAGGAAGTCGCCCTGGAGCCCGAGAAGGAGACCCAGGAAGTCGCCCCGGAGCCCGAGAAGGAGACCCAGGAAGTCGCCATGGAGCCCGAGAAGGAGACCCAGGAAGTCGCCCCGGAGCCCGAGAAGGAGACCCAGGAAGTCGCCCGAGAGCTCGAGAAGGAGACCCAGGAAGTCGCCCTGGAGCCCGAGAAGAGACCCAGGAAGTCGCCGAGAGTCGAGAAGGAGACCCGGAAGTCGCCCGGAGCCGAGAAGGAGACCCAGGAAATCACCCTGGAGCTCGAGAAGAAGACCCAGAAGTCACCCTGGAGCCCGAGAAGGAGACCCAGGAAGTCCCCTGGAGCCCGAGAAGGAGACCCAGGAAGTCGCCCCCCAGGAGCCCGAGAAGGAGACCCAGGAAGTCCCTGGAGCCCGAGAAGGAGACCCAGGAAGTCACCCTGGAGCCCGAGAAGGAGACCCCAGGAAGTCACCTGGAGCCCCAGGAGACCCAGGAAGTCACCCTGGAGCCCGAGAAGAGACCCAGGAAGTCGCCCTGGAGCCCGAGAAGGAGACCCAGGAAGTCGCCCTGGAGCCCGAGAAGGAGACCCAGGAAGTCACCTGGAGCCCGAGAAGGAGACCCAGGAAGTCACCCTGGAGCCCGAGAAGGAGACCCAGGAAGTCGCCCCGGAGCCCGAGAAGGAGACCCAGGAAGTCGCCCGGGAGCCCGAGAAGGAGACCCAGGAAGTCGCCCTGGAGCCCCCAGGAAGTCGCCCCGGAGCCCGAGAAGGAGACCCAGGAAGTCGCCGAAGAGCTCGAGAAGGAGACCCAGGACCTGGAGCCCGGAAGGAGACCCAGGAAGTCCCCCGAGAAGGAGGGGCCGAGAAGGAGACCCGGAAATCACCCTGGAGCCGAGAAGGAGCCCAGGAAGTCACCCTGGAGCCGAGAAGGAGACCCAGGAAGTCACCCTGGAGCCGAGAAGGAGACCCAGGAAGTCGCCCTGGAGCCCGAGAAGAGCCAGGACCCTGGAGCCCGAAGGAGACCCACCCTCCGAGAAGGAGACCAGGAAGTCACCCTGGAGCCCGAGAAGGAGACCCAGGAAGTCACCCTGGAGCCCGAGAAGGAGACCCAGGAAGTCACCCTGGAGCCCGAGAAGGAGACCCAGGAAGTCACCCTGGAGCCCAGAAGGAGACCCAGGAAGTCGCCCTGGAGCCGAGAAGGAGACCCAGGAAGTCGCCCTGGAGCCCGAGAAGGAGACCCAGGAAGTCGCCCTGGAGCCCGAGAGGAGACCCAGGAAGTCACCCTGGAGCCCGAGAAGGAGACCCAGGAAGTCACCCTGGAGCCCGAGAAGGAGACCCAGGAAGTCACCCTGGAGCCCGAGAAGGAGACCCAGGAAGTCACCCTGGAGCCCGAGAAGGGACCCAGGAAGTCACCCTGGAGCCCGAGAAGGAGACCAGGAAGTCGCCCTGGAGCCGAGAAGGAGACCCAGGAAGCCCTGGAGCCCGAGAAGGAGACCCAGGAAGTCGCCCTGGAGCCGAGAAGGAGACCCAGGAAGTCGCCCTGGAGCCCGAGAAAAGACCAGGAAGTCCGAGAAGGAGACCCAGGAAGTCGCCCTGGAGCCCGAAAAGGAGAC
>NW_020869983.1:384249-391405 GCF_003789085.1 Penaeus vannamei
CCTTCCTTAACTTCCTTCATTCCCTCCTTCCTCCTACTTCTTTTTATTATCCCCCTTCTTCCTATTTCCTTTTTATCCCCCTTTCCCCAACTTCTTTCATTCCCTCCTTCTTCCTAATTCCCTTTTCATCCCCCCCCTAACCCCTATTTCCTTCTTCCTAACCCTCCCCCACCCCCTCCCCCCGCCCACCAGCTGGCCAAGGTCCAGCCTCGAGACAAAGACCGTCTGGAGAGCGAGCTGTTCGTCTGGGAGGAGTCGGTCGAGGGGAGGGCGGCTTCCGGGGGGGGGAGGGGAAGGGCGGAAGGGGAGAGGAAGGAGGGGGAGGGGAGGAGAAGGGTAAAGGGTAGGAGGGGGGAGGGGAAGGTGGAGGGGCGGAAGGGAGGTGGATGGGGCGGAAGGAGAAGGGGAAGGGGGGAGGGGGAGGGGGGGAAGGGGGAGGGGGAGGTGGAAGGGGGAGGGAGGGAAGGAAGGAGGAGGACGGGGGAAGGAGAGGGTAAGGGGGGGGGAAGGGAGAAGGGGGAAGGAGAAGGGGAAGAAAGGGTGGAGGGTAAGGAGGAAGGGAGAGGTGGGGAGGGGAAAGGAGGGTAGGAAAGGCAGAGGGTAAGAGAGATGAGGGAAAGGAGGAGGAATGAGATGGAAGGGGAGGAAGAGGAGGTGGAAGAAGGGCGGAGAGTAAAGGGTGTGGGAGGGGGAAAAGGAGGAGGCAAGATTGGTGGAGGGCGAATGGAGGGATGAGGAAGGGGAGGAGGAGGAAGAGTGTGAAAGAGAGGGAGAGGGAAAGAAGGGAAGAGGGACTGGAAGGTAAGGGGGAGGGGGAGGGGGAGGGCAAGGGGAAGGGAAGGGGGGAAGGGGGTTTCCTCGAGCTCTTGAAGCCTTTCCAGTTGCGGGGTTTCCGGAGGCGGTGGGGGGGGGAGGAGGAAGTGGAGGAGGAGGGGAGGGAGGAAGAGGAAGAGGAGGTGGAGGAAGAAGTGGAGAAGGAGGAGGATGTGGAGGTGGAAAAGGAGGAGGAAGAGGAGGAGGAGCAAGAGGTAGAGGGGGGAGGGGAAGGAGGAGGAGGTGGAGGGGGGGAGGGGAAGGAGAAGGAGGATGAGGAAGAGGCGCTGAAAGAGGAGGGGATGAGGAGGAAAAGTAGGAGGAGGAAGAGGAGAAGGAGGAAGAAGAGGAGAAGGAGGAGGAGTAGGTGGAGGGACCGGGGGAGGATGGGATGAGAGTGGAGGAAGGGGGGAGGGGGGAGGGAGAAAGTCACGGGGTCATTCACGAGGTCGTTTCCAGTGCCGAGGTTTTATGTCTGTCTGTCTGTCTGCCTCGTGTCTGCATCTCTCTGAATGTCTGTTTTGTGTCTGTTTGTGCCTGTCTATCTCGTGTTTATCTGTCTGTCTATCTCGTGTCTATTTATCTGTCTGTCTGTCTATCTCGTGTCTGTCTGTCTGTCTATTTGTGTCTATCTGTCTGTCTGTCTCGTGCTTTGACTACACTGGAATAGGCGGACAGAGATAAATAGATAGATAAACAGATAGATTCATAGATAGATAGACAGATAGATAGATTCACAGATAGATAGATAGTTCGAGAGAGAGAGAAAGAGAGTGGGAGGAGGAGGGAGGGAGGGAGAGGGAGAGGGAGAGGGAGAGGAGAGGAGAGGGAGAGGAGAGGGAGAGGAGAGAGAGAGAGAGAGAGAGAGAGAGAGAGAGAGAGAGAGAGAGGGGGGGCTAGGATTATAGGAGGGAGGGAGGGAGGGAAAGAGAGAGGGGGAGGAAGGGAGGGAGGAAGGAGAGGGGGAGGGAAGGAGAGGAGGAGGATGGAGAGGAGGGAGTGAGGGAGGAGGAAGGGAGGAGAGGGAGGAGAGGGAGGGAGGGAGGGAGAGAGAGAGAGAAAAAAAAATATTATCATAACATTACTTAAACTTAAAATGCTTAATAGGCACTATATACTCCAGCACTTTTTGACCCACTTACATGTCACTTTAGAAAACGTTTCAATATTTTTTTCTTTAATACAGTCATTCGTATTCAGAATCGCATAAAAAAGCGACAAAGGATGCCATTCATTTTCTCATACTGTATCGTTTAGTTAATGTAAGCAAATGATCAGAATTACTTGAACGCTGATTGTTTCCATTAAGATACAGCGGCAACCATAGGCATCTTTTCCAGCGGTTACGGAAAACGCGACACCTCTTGCGCGACAGGAATCGAGCAGACGGTTAACTTTAATCGGGTTGCCAGATGCATTCCTCCTACTTCGGATATTTCATGCATATTCGTACTTATACTGGATATCTATAACACAGCACTGCCCACCATAAGATATCAAAAGCCATCTTGGGTAACATTAAAAAATACTGTGTACCTGTCGGAAAAATAACCAGTACAGTAAAATAGCAAGCCGTCAACCGCGATCATTCCCATTACGTCACATAAATGGGCGGAGCTTAGAGGCCTGTCTCGCCTCCGATCACGAGACAGATTTTGGTGTCGCGGCGCGTCTCGCGAATCCCTAATTCCACCGGAAAAGAAAATTCCTCTATCTGCAGTTTTACTACAAGTAATTTTATCAGACCGGAGACCAACTATCCTTGTTTTATTGCAGTTATTTTTTATCTCAGAACTGAGCTCGAAATATATCCTCGTCGTAAGTCAAGTCGACGGAAACCGAGTCTCCCTCCTCATCGCGCAAGGAATTCCATATATGGCAACAAGATCCCCATCATCATCATCATCATGGGAGCTGACGCCGCCGGGGGCGCATAGCCGCATCCACCCTTCGCTTCCACCTACGAGGATCCCTCATGGCTAGACGCCAGGCAGGGACTCGGCCCATCTCTAGTTCTTCACGGCAGGTTTGGTCGATCTGCCCAAGCCATGACTTCCTCGGTCGTCCCACAGGCCTCCTCCACCCAGGGTTGTCTCGAATAGAGACGACCTGATGGTCAGGATCATCCTGAGGAAAGCGAGCCAGGTGGCCGTATAGCCTGAGTTGGCGATCACGGATTGTGCAGATAACAGGTCTTGTGCCAGTCTCACAGTGCAACCGTTGGTTGGACACATGGTCCCGCCAACAGTACCCCATGATCTGGCACAAGGACCTATTGCAAAAGGCTTCAAGACGAGCCTCCAAGGCACAGGACAATGTCCAGGTTTCGCTACCGTATAGCAAAACTGGCATTATCAGGGCCTTGAAAACCCGTAGCTTGGTCCTTCTGCACAGGTACCGACATCTCCAAATACTCTTGTTGAGAGAGTTCATGACCCCTGCTGCCAGGCCAATCCGTCTGCTGACTTCATGGTCTGACAGCCCAGAGTTATGAACTACACTACCAAGGTATGTAAAGCTCTCTGTGACTTCAATGTCCTCGCCGCAAGCACGTACCGACTGAACAGGTTCTCCTAACAAGTCCCCAAATTCCTGGACCTTGGTCTTGGTCCAGGAGACCTCTAGACCCAGGGGCTTCGCTTCATTGCTAAATGCATCGAGAGCCGCCACTAGGGTTTCCAAAGACTCAGATAGAATGGCAACGTCATCAGCGAAGTCAAGGTCTGTAACCTTGATATTGCCCAGCGTTGCCCCACAATGACTTTGAACAGTAGCTCTGCCCAGTATCCAGTCCATGCAAGTGTTGAAAAGAGTTGGTGCAAGGACACAGCCTTGCCTCACTCCTGAACTAACAGGAAAGAAGCTCGACAGGCCCCCACCACACTTTACAGCACTTTCAGTACCAGTATACAGGCTTGCTATTAGTCCAATAATCCTTGTTGGTATTCCTCTCAGCCTCAGGATCTCCCAAAGTGACTCCCGATGCACCGTATCGAACGCCTTCTTGAGGTCGATGTAGGCTGCAAGCAGCCCACGCCCGAACTCACGACGGCGCTCTACAATGACTCGAAGCGCGAGGATACGGTCTATTGTGGACTTACCAGGAGTGAATCCGGATTGCTCCAGTCTCTGGTGCCTCAGTAGATGGTCTCTGATACGTCTCAGAAGGATGTGGGCGAGAACCTTGCCTGGTACACTGAGCAGTGTGATGCCTCGGTGATTGCTGCAGTCCCAACGGTCCCCCTTCCCCTTCCAGAGAGGGATGACCACACCCCTCAACAGGTCAGGAGGAACGGAACCGGACTGCCAGATGGCAGCCAGGACAGCATGTAACCCCCGTGCCATAGGTTCACCACCAGCCTTTAACAGTTCAGCTGGTATGCCGCAGATACCAGCTGCTTTACCACTCTTCAGCTTGGAAATCGCCCCCTAACTTCAGTTAGGGAGGGAGGGTCCTCACTGATAGGTGGATCCGGCAGCGGGATCTCGACACTACCCGCATCCAAGTTAACTGTTGGTGGGTCAACCTGGTACAGCTGCTCAAAATACTCAGCCCAACGTCCCCGCACCGCAACAGGATCTGAAACGATCTGACCACTTACTGAGCGAACTGCTGTCACCTGTGAAGAGGGCTTGGAGTTCAGCTTTCTCAGGGCTTGGTATGCAGGACGAAGGTCATTTACTAAGAAATGGCCTTCTACCTCCTCTGCAAGACTCCTAATAAACTGTTCCTTGTCCCTTCTTAACAGGGACCGAGTTCTGCGCACATGAGAACAGTGCAATTCCCGATCCCCTGTCAGACGAGCCGCACGACATGCATCTGTGGCTTCCAGTGTCTCCCGCGAGATGGAATTCTGTACTGCTCTCGGGCGTACACCAATCGTATCTTGAGCTGCATCAAGCGTTTCCCAAAGAAGAACAGGGTCTGTCAGACTGCCAAGCACTGCGAAACGATCAGAGATTGCCTCAGCAAACCTGCAGGCACACTCCCCCTCCCTCAGCCTGTCCAAATGAAACACCCTAGGGTGATCATTTGACCACTGGGGGTTTTGAAGTGGACCCGGAGGTAGCCACAACCAATCTATGGTCAGTACCACAGAACTCAGCACTCCTGTACACCCTGCAATTCTGAAGGATCCTCCAACGAGTGCTAACAAGTATGTGGTCGATCTCCTTGGCTGCGTTACCCGCATCACTGTACCATATCCAGCGATGTGGGTCTGGGCACTGGTACCAGGAGCCAGAAATCCTCAATTTCTGGGACCTAGCAAAGTACCGGAAAAGAAGGCTATTCTCGCTACCGGCATCAGCTCCTGAACTATGGGGACCAACAGACATCTCATAGCCAGCTCGATCACAGCCAGATACCGCATTGAAGTCACCCAGAACAATGCGAATATCTCGTCGAGGACATCTGTCTGCCACAGATGTAAGTTTGGCGTAGAACATCTCTTTCACGTCAAGTTTACAAACATAGGAGCGTACACAGCAATAAGAGACATGAAGCCAAAAGATAGCTTTAATCTCAATACCATTATACGCTCATCAACAGGAGTAACCTCTACTACCGAGGGCTGGAGTCTGCTGGAGACGGCAATGGCTACTCCCTGGAGATGGTGGCCATCGCTGCGGCCCGACCAGTAATAGGTGTAGCCACCTACACAGGTCATGCCGCTGCCAGGCCTCCTCACCTCCGAGAGAGCAGCCACCTCAACTCTCAGCCTCCCCAGTTCCCTCGACAGTAGAGGCAACCGATCATCCTGACGCAAAGAACGGACGTTCCAAGCCCCCACCCTAACTTCCCGCCTGAGGTTCAGCCTTTGGCAGTCGCTCCGGGTGGATGCCACCTCTGCCACCCCCACCGACGCTGCCCCATATAAAAGGGGGTGGCGGGCTGTGTGCCCCATCATCCACCTGTGGGGTTCCCGAGGGCTTTCCCCCACAAGCTTCACTCTGGGCTGGCGGCCACCAGAGCGCAGGCGAGACGGGTAGTTCCCGTTCCCAGCCTGCGCTCCAGCAGTCGCCCTCCCAGCAGGGCCCACAGTCCGCCTTACTAGCTGGGTGGGAGGGGCTTTTCCCCTCCTCCCAGCCTCTCCATTTATAAATTGCACTGCCGATTGGTTTATATCTGGGGGGAGGAGGACTGGCAAGGCCCACCTCCCCCGAGCCTCCCATTAACCCCAGGGGGCTAGGGGGAAGGAGTTGGTACAGAGCCAGGGCGTGTCCACACGCCGGTGGGCCATGGCCCTGGACCTCTGGGGCCTCCTGCTGCTCCGAGATCCCCCTCAGTTTAGCCTGGAACCGCAAGGTACCCAGTTTCCATGGGCGGCCACGAGAAGGCACTGCAGGGAGTCTCGATGATGGAGAGGCTATGCACTGGCAGGGGGAGGCTTATGCAGAGCTGCTCCCTTTTTCGCACGAGACTAGCCAGCGATGGCAGCTGTAAGCGAGAAGGCATGCACAAGCTCTTAACACTAACTAGACTACCACTCCATCGCTTCACACCACCGCGCATGAAGCACCCACCCGCAAGATCCCCAAAGACATAAAACCCCGATTTCTCGCGTGAGGAAACTGTCCCTCCACCCTTTTCCAGTCCGAGAGATGAGGAACGGTATCAAGAAATCCGCTCCAAGGGCCGTAAAAGCTGAAAAAGAGCGGAAAACGGCCCATATGCGTTTCCCGCGTCGACAGATAAGCCGCCATTTTTCACCCGCTCTCCCGCCGTGATAATAACAGGGTTCGAAGTACCGAGAGATGGTATCTTCACCGGAGGCGGCGCACGGCGGGCGACTTTCGCCTCTACGAGCACGCTGTAAGGGCGACTTTGACTCGCACAGTGGGCTCCCTGCTATTAGATCCCGCCCACTTTGACCACAAAACAAACAGAAGGTGTTGGAGCGTGAAATTAGGATGTCAGATGGACGTCACACATGATTGATGGCGGGAGGCTCCCGCTCCACCTGGGCCCGAGTCATAGAAAACGGGCGTCGCTTCGTTAGGTAGGACTGATATAGTCTGAACTCACGTGTGTGTGTGTGTGTGTGTGTGTTCGAGTTTTTATACGTTCATAGTGAAGTCAGATTAAATAATACCTTGTTGAATTTTGTTCATTGAAAGTTATTTTGCTCATGATACTAATAGCGATACTAATAAAATTTACTTTATTAAAGTATCCAATTTAATCTCCCTTACCTGTGGGAGTTCCTCAACCTTGCGTTAAAGTTATAATCAATCGGATTCCTTTTTTCTGTAATCCCTTACGGTTTTGGAAGTTTACAAAATTTACGCCTGTTTCCCCTTTGAAGATTTCGCTTGATCACTGCTTTATTTTCCCTTGAAT
>NW_020869983.1:404005-406505 GCF_003789085.1 Penaeus vannamei
ATTTACAATTACCCCGACCAGTGGTGTCATGCATTTGACCCAACACTTGTAGCCCCAGCTATGCCTTCCATTTTATAAATTAAGTGGCTTTTGCTTTTTAAGAAGAATATCACTCGGTATATTATTTTTGGGGATTTGTCTTTCACGTACAACTTTCTGTATTGTGTTGAACAATATTTACAATCGTCTTTTTTCTATTGCAGATTGCATGGTACATCAACTTTAATTTCTAACTATATTGTCTCTTTAAGAACTTGAAGCAAACACGGGAGCAGCCTAAACTTATTTTTTTCTTCTTTTTTGTATGACTCCCCTATGGAATGATCGGAAACTGCTTTCAGTTTTGTTAATAAGTCCGCAATCAGAAGACTGAGCTGAGGTAAGTAACATATTACTTTTTTTTTTTCTGTGAGCACGAGAGTAGATTATATTTCAAAGAATTGGTTTGTCATATTATCCTTAATAGATGCGTCTGACATCTTGGGCCTAGAAATTTCCCCATACATAACATTTTTAACTATCCTTTTCCCATAGACCACCTGTCACATTCCTCACACTAACATGTATATTTATGCATTATTACATATAAATCTAATACATGTTGACTAAATGCAAAAAATGTGAAGGGTCTTACGATCTCAATACAGTGTAAGGTCCTTATCGCTGAAATGACCTGTCACTGGCAACAAAGATAAGCAAAGTAATTTTGATAGTGTACACTGACATATGGAAAATTAATTGAAGTTTGTACATTTTCAGCCTAAAGCTTAAATGAATTGATTACTGGTTAGTGTACCGGCAGTCACTGACGCTCATTCTCTTTCACGAGAATGAGAGAGAGAGAGAGAGAGAGAGAGAGAGAGAGAGAGAGAGAGAGAGAGAGAGAGAGAGAGAGAGAGAGAGAGAGAATATTATACTCTTTTATAATACTTGTGTCTTGTTCAAAATAGAGGTGGTAGTGTCATCAATATCAAAGTACTCTAATTGTCAGCGTCAGTGATTGCTGATCCACTATCAGTCAACTCATTCAAGCTTAAGGCTGAAAAAGTATAAGCTTCGATTCATTTTCCATATATTAGTGTACACCATCGAAGCTCTTCTTCATGACAAGCAATACTTGTCTTTGCTGCCAATGACAGGCAACCTCAATAATAATGACTTGACCCTGGAGAGAGAGAGAGAGAGAGAGAGAGAGAAGAGAGAGAGAGAGAGAGAGAGAGAGAGAGGAGAGAGAGAGAGAGAGAGAGAGAGAGAGAGAGAGAGAGAGAGAGAGAGAGAGAGAGAGAGAGAGAGAGCGAGAGAGAGAGAGCGAGAGAGAGAGAGAGAGAGAGAGAGAGAGAGAGAGAGAAGAGAGAGAGAGAGAGAGAGAGAGAGAGCGAGAGAGAGAGAGAGAGAGAGAGAGAGAGAGAGAGAGAGAGCAGAGAGAGAGAGAGAGGAGAGGAGAGAGAGAGAGAGAGAGGAGAGAGAGAGAGAGAGAGAGAGAGAGAGAGAGAGAGAGAGAGAGAGAGAGGAGAGAGAGAGAGAGCGAGAGAGAGAGAGAGAGAGAGAGAGAGAGAGAGAGAGAGAGAGAGAGAGAGAGAGAGAGAGGAGAGAGAGAGAGAGAGAGAGAGAGAGAGAGAGAGAGAGGAGAAGAGAGAGAGAGAGAGAGAGAGAGAGAGAGAGAGAGAGAGAGAGAGAGAGAGAGAGAGAAGAGAGAGAGAGAGAGAGAGAGAGAGAGAGAGAGAGAGAGAGAGAGAGAGAGAGAGAGAGAGAATACCAAAGCCAAATGACTCTAAAAAGGGGGGAGAGGAACTGCAGAAGAGAGACGGAGGGAGAGAAATGACCCGAGGCAGATCAGCTATCGCGGGTGCGGGCCAGGAGGTGATAAGGCACCCCGGGAAATTCTGGCTGGTAGCCTGTGTCTCTGCTACATCCAAGTCATTTTTCCTTTCTTTTTGAAACTGTGAGGGAAATAGAAACACACTGATGTATAGGAAATAAGGAAAGATACATTCGCATACAGGAAAGAAGGCAGACATTTCACCACGTGCCAGTAGCATTGGTATACTATATATCCACTGCATATACTGTATATACCCGCCAAGGGCTAGACATTAGGATCATTACTGTAAATCATCAATTGAAATTATGCCTATGATGATAATATTTATGTAGAAACACGAATGAAGTTAACCAATAAAAGGAGGTAAACCGGAAGAACCTGATTCATCTAACAAGTTTAAAGTCCATGCCGATTTTAAGCGACAAAAGTAGATGGAGAAACCATTTCACCTTTACAGTAACAATGAGATCTGCTGCCATTATCATGTGGTATTACCTTTAAGATTTTTTATGATTGTAAACGTTGAATTGCTTTAATTATTACAGATTATAGAAATGATAATGAGAATAATGATGATAACAAAAATGGTAACCATGATGATGTTAATAACAATAATAATGGTAATAGTAATAATAACGATAATAATAAGAATCACTATAATAAAGAAAATGATAATAT
>NW_020869983.1:414005-416505 GCF_003789085.1 Penaeus vannamei
AGGTTGCAAATGCGTTCTAAGATTAGTAATAATGACAAGATTCCTGCTGATTTTCACGTGAAATGTTATGATAGCACAGTAGGTAAATTATGAAAGAACATATTTTTAGGATAAATATTGTTGTAATGAACAATGTTACCAATAACAGGAAATGTAAGTTTCAGCATGATTTCCACACGCTAGTTCAAATATGAACTGCACTATGTTACTTCAAAGTTGGAGATATTCTAACCCATATTTTTATCTGCTAATAACAAACGTGGGATTTGTTTTTATTTTAATTGTCAAGAATCATTTCACGTATTTCTGCATTCATGACGCCACTTCGGTCAGGATGCGCAAAAAAGTGGCAGGAGTCTCGGGCAAAAGGTGTCTGGAAGGCTACGGGCGGCAGGTTACAAGAGAGCCTATTTGTGTTTTCGTAGACATGGGGCGAGGGTGTCGCAATGAAGCTAAATGCTTATATTCAACGACCTGAGAGGCGTCAAATGAATAAATAAATGTTAAATTGTTGAAATGTGAATTAGACATTCCTTACTATGTCTGTCGACATTTAATCGTCTTTAAGAAAAATAGAATAATGTATATAGAGGAAGGTAGTACTCGTAATCTGAAAAAAAGAAGAAAGGAGGAACACATGGAGGGTAAAAAGGAAAATTGAGAATCTGAATGAAATTTACGTCATAAAAAGTGTTCAAAAGTAATCATATGGAACTGTGAGTAAATCTAAGGGGTAGTGAAAGTCACACTGGACACGGAAAATTGATAAATCTCACATTTCTGAAAACAAGAGATTTTAGTAGAAAAAAATGCAGGTATTTTGACAAAGGTAAGAATATTGGAAAGATTAATGAGTTGCTATATTTACATACACATTCTCCAGATGTGTGTGTTCTCCAGACGAAAAGTGAGGACATGAATTCATGTAACTGATTTACTTTATTGCTATCTTTTACTTATTCTTTGTTTTTTTCACTGATTTTTTGCTTTACGTCTGATTTGCCACGAAATGTGTATACATATATGCTCTTTATAATGCATATATAAAAGGAATGGAAACAATATAGTGATGCGCATTTAATAAAATACTATGATAAAGACAAAAACAAAGTCAAAAAGAGATAATACAACCTAGTACATTTTCCGCAACATAAGAGCATAGACAAATGGCATGGCATAAACATTGACAGTTTTGAAAATTTACGATCGTAAAATTTGGCCTCTGAATTGTGCCTTTTATAAAACACCTTTTGCACGGAAACAGGTTCCTTATTTACATTTGAAATCTGTACTGCAGACGCAAATATCACTTCATGGATATACGATTTTTTTCTTTATTTAAACGTAATATCGTAAGGAAATAGAAAAAAAATATCTTCTAGTGACTTTGAATGCAGTATGTAATAAAAAATAATGAACTATTCTTATACAATCAAACTATTAAAATACTGAATTGAAAAGGGAATTTGTACGTAAGCGTCGTTCATCGATTACCACTTAAAGACGTTCATTGATTACCACTTTCAGAGATGGGCCTCGTGAACACCAGTATTACCAAGCAAAGTGTAAGTGTCGTTGAAGGAAATTAAGTTGTTACATAAAGTCTCATCGGCAATGAGGGGGTGATGGTGATGAAGATGGGGAGGATAATCTTGATAATGGTGATGGTAATGAGAGAATGACGGTGGTGGTGATGAGGATAATGATGTTGATAGCGCTGATGAGGATAATGATGTTGATAGTGCTGATGAGGATAAGGATGAAGGTGATGATAATGGTATAAAATGCCAATAATAATAACGACACGGAAATGAAAACTACATAGTAAAATAAAGCTGAAAGGCTAGGTGGCCCTTATCTGCCTGGCACCAATGCGGCAGAATAAAAGCAGCAGCAATGTAATTTTTACTTTCAGATATAAACGTAGACCAGCATACTACGAATTACAGTTTGAATTAATGTGTTACAGTAAATGTAACAAGAATTTAACGAATAATTATTTAATATTTGTTAAAAGAATATGGGTAAATGTATTAATGTTAGTAAAGTAGTTGAGGTCGCTCAGTACAGGAAACGTGTTATAATAATGATAATCAAATAGTTTAATGGTAAATGTAAAATGCTATATACACTAGGTAAATAAGTTTTGCCGTGTGCATACACAAACCCTCCCACTAAAACAAAATAATAACAATTTTCCCAAATTATACTAATTCTTTTATTCTTAATTATATCCGCTTGTGAGTTGTACGCGCATGGAGTAATCCGACCCATGACTGGTTAACGTCAGAAGCCCCTCCTAGTTGCACAGGTTCTCCAAGGCGATTTTAATTGCTCGTATATGCTGCCTGCATACCTGCCAACATCACGCTAGGATGCCAACTATTCAAGAGTTTTGCGAAACAAAACTTAGGTCTAAAATCCGCGAAGAACAGCTTAAAACGTATTTTGAATTCTCGTCGCAGTGAAATATCTATTCCGATCCTAGTGGGAAATTACT
>NW_020869983.1:436505-439005 GCF_003789085.1 Penaeus vannamei
GGTAGAGACGAGGAGGGTCGTCACCGCGAGTCGTCACCGCCGCACGTCACAGAAAGGTCGTGCGAACACCGTCACTTAGAGCGGTGGACCTAATTATGCGCCTGAGAAATGCAGAGACGCTCTTGTTATTCTCGTTCGTTATTTCTCTGTTCGGCCGTTTGCGTCACTGTGGTGCGGGAGGTGGTTGCTTTGTGTGAAAATATATTTTTATTTATTTATTTTTTACATTATTCTTTTATTCTAATTATTAGTAAATCACGGAGATAATGAGCTAAAAATGGCGACTCTTGCCGCAAGTCACGCGAACCTAGAATAGAAAATGTGTAGAAGTTGCATAACGGAGAGAAACGGTCCATTTAGGCACTTAGAGACACAACCCACTTGAATGACATCTACAGGCTTGGCAGCCGAGTATCAGGAATTAAATGAGAGGAATCAAAGAAGAAACAAAGATAAGGAGAGATAGATATATAGAGAGTAGAAGAGCGAGATTTAGGAGCGGATGAAATGTGTACACACATACACACATACATATATATATATATATATATATATATATATATATTATATATATATATATATATATAAATATATATATATATATATATATATATACATATATATGTATGTATATATATATATATATATATATATATATATATTATATATATATATACATATATTATACATACATATATATATGTATATATATATATATATATATATATATATATATAATATATATATATATATATATATATTATATATACATACATACATACATACATACATACATATATATATATATATATATATTATATATATATATATATATATATATATATATATATATATATATATATATATATATATATATATATATTATATATATATAAGCAGAGTGACAGAAGCAAAAGAAAGCAAGCGTTCTGGGAATAAGCAGATTTTATTTGGTTGCGTTTCTTGATTATATACCCTCTAACGTATAAGTCAGATTACATTCGTAATGCAAAATCATATTTTACCAGTCGTAAGAACAACTCTAATTTTATCAAACACAGCTTTCATAACGCAGTTTTTGTTTTTTGTCTTTTTTGCTCAATTTCTACCCGGATATCATGAAAAAGGGAGCCCCGAGTTTGTATGGGCTGAAGACCCTTGAGTTTTCCTAACAACAGCCACTTAATGTGTTAATATTCGCAATTCATTGTTCAGCATAATAATAATTTGGGAAAGAAATCAAGTAATCAGACCCTTATTGTTCATTATATTGAGCTCTTATCTATCCACATTCCAAACGATCTACACAATTCATGATACAGTTGTATTTCCTTATAGATAAAAGTTGCTTTACAACTTTTCACGTAAAAAGTTAAAAGTTTGAACACGCAGGACCCTATTTTGTGTGTATTTCAGAATTTTAACCTAAAACGTGGTTCAAAGCATTTCAGGTTCTGCATTTCGTCATATTTAAGAAAAGACTATTTTTACTCATATACGTCAGTCAGACTAAAACATTTTGTAAAGTTCATCTACCACATATGAATATTAACCCTTAACTGGGCACGCTATTTCAATTCGTGCACACATTTTGAGCTCACTCCACAAGCTGAACAGGAGACCATGGCTTATTAAAGAAATAAGAACTTCAAAGTTTGGCCTCTTAAATTGCTCTTCCTGGTAAAGTAATCGATAATCTTTAGTATGGTGATTTTATCAGACATCTAGAACTGAGATGTTCCTTGAACCATGAGAACCAACAATGTGCAAAACATTTATGCTGTTGTTGGAACCAGTGGCGGGTTTGGAAAGGCATTTTTTATATTTATTTATTTATTTGTTTTATTTCATTTTATTATTGTTTCTTATGAAGATGTGCTTTTGAAGAATACACTTACTTGGAATGCCCGCTTATCTAATTTTGTCTTTTGATCCCGAGTATTTGACTCTGACCATAGTTTGTTCAGTTTAAGAAATAACAAACCGGCAACTCACCTTAGACACAAAGGTAATATTATCATGATTATTGTTATCATTATTTCTATCATTATTAGTATTTTCATTGTTGTTATCGTTACTAGGTTATTATCGTTATTATTATCACAGATAACATTAGTATCATGATGATTATTATCATTACTATTATTATCATCATCATCATCATTATAGTCATCATCATCATTACCACTGTTATTATCATTATCATTTTTATTATCATTATCATTTTTATTATCATTATCATTATCGATATGATAATAATGATAATGATAGTAATAATTCTTATTAATAAAATTATAACTTTATTGCTATTAGTAGTAGTAGTACTATTATCATTATTATTATCATTATTATTATTATTACTATCATTATCATCATTATTATTACCATTGTTATTACTATTATCACTAGTACTACCATTACCATTAGTACTAATCATTACCATAATAACAGTGATAATAATAAAAATGATAATAATAGCAATAATAATAATATTATTATT
>NW_020869983.1:466505-469005 GCF_003789085.1 Penaeus vannamei
GAGCCAGAAATCCTCAATTTCTGGGACCTAGCAAAGTCCCGGAAAAGGAGGCTATTCTCGCTACCGGCATCAGCTCCTGAACCATGGGGACCGACAGACATCTCATAGCCAGCTCGATCACAGCCAGATACCGCATTGAAGTCGCCCAGAACAATGCGAATATCTCGTCGGGGACATCTGTCTACCACAGATGTAAGTTTGGCGTAGAACATCTCTTTCACGTCAAGTTTACAAACATCGGTAGGAGCGTACACAGCAATAAGAGACATGAAGCCAAAAGAAGCTTCAATCTCAATACCATTATACGCTCATCAACAGGAGTAACCTCTACTATCGAGGGCTGGAGTCTGCTGGAGATGGCAATGGCTACTCCCTGGAGATGGTGGCCATCGCTGCGGCCGACCAGTAATAGGTGTAGCCACCTACACAGGTCATGCCGCTGCCAGGCCTCCTCACCTCCGAGAGAGCAGCCACCTCAACTCTCAGCCTCCCCAGTTCCCTCGACAGTAGAGGCAACCGATCATCCTGACGCAAAGAACGGACGTTCCAAGCCCCCACCCTAACTTCCCGCCTGAGGTTCAGCCTCTGGCAGTCGCTCCGGGTGGATGCCACCTCTGCCACCCCCACCGACGCTGCCCCATATAAAAGGGGTGGCGGGCTGCGTGCCCCATCATCCACCTGTGGGGTTCCCGAGGGCTTTCCCCCACAAGCTTCACTCTGGGCTGGCGGCCACCAGAGCGCAGGCGAGACGGGTAGTTCCCGTTCCCAGCCTGCGCTCCAGCAGTCGCCCTCCCAGCAGGGCCACAGTCCGCCTCACTTGCTGGGTGGGAGGGGCTTTTCCCCTCCTCCCAGCCTCTCCATTTATAAGATGCACTGCCGATTGGTTTATATCTGGGGGGAGGAGGACTGGCAAGGCCCACCTCCCCCGAGCCTCCCATTAACCCCAGGGGGCTAGGGGGCAGGAGTTGGTACAGGGCCAGGGCGTGTCCACACGCCGGTGGGCCATGGCCCTGAACCTCTGGGGCCTCCTGCTGCTCCGAGATCCCCCTCAGTTTAGCCTGGAACCGCAAGGTACCCAGTTTCCATGGGAGGCCACGAGGAGGCACTGCAGGGAGTCTTGATGATGGAGAGGCTATGCACTGGCAGGGAGGCTTATGCAGAGCTGCTCCCTTTTTGCACGAGGCTAGCCAGCGGTGGCAGCTGTAAGTAAGAAGGCATGCAAAAGCTCTTAACACTAACAAGACTACCACTCCATCGCTTCACACCACCCTGCGCATGAAGCACCCACCCATATATATATATATATATATATATATATATATATATATATATATATATATATATATATATATTATTATATATATATATATATATATATATATATATATATATATATATGTATGTATTATATATATATATATATATATATATATATATATATATATATATATATATATATATATATATATATATATATATATATATATATATATATATATATATGTATATATTTACACACACACACACACACACACACACACACACACATATGTATATATATATATATTATATATATATATATATATATATATATATATATATATATATATATATATATATAATTGCAAATTCTAAACGTTTTGGGCGTATTTCCGCCCATTATCAATGGTGGATTGTAAAATGGACAATACAAAATTGAATATTTACATTGAAATAATCTTAAATTATACACATATACACAATATACAAAGGATAGATCATCCTAAACTCAAAATAGCAAATACCAAACTAAAGAGTAACTGAAGATTAACATGTGTTAAGCAAGAATAATTATGAAAGTCAAACCAATGCAATACGCATTATTACGTAGGTTGAGGATTTGTGCGAGTAACTTGCTAAATGATCTTCAGTTGTTAGGCCGGAGTCAGAGGTCGCAGCGTGACTGCGTTTATTGTTGTACCTTTTCAACTTCAGTAATGCAAAGCAGTTTGGAAGAAATAAGACCACAACAAAACGGCGAATTGATACTCAGAGCAAGTAAAAAAAAAAAAAAAAAAAGAAGAAAAAAAAAAAAGGAAATCTGACCTCTTCACCTGCCACATCGAAGAAATATCACCGTATGGAAACCAACTCATGTGTACAGGGAGATTAGATGTAATTCAGATTCAAACATCTCCATGTATGAATTCACAAGGACCGGTCTGTTCTTCTTTTCATCTCTGAGTACACGTTACTGTGTTTGCGCTTGTGTTCATCATGGAAGCCACGTTTATTCACTGCGTACTGTCCTTCGTGTTCGCCCTTTGCCTGGCGTTTCCATGTCCTTTTAGGCAGTGCGAGCAAGCTTTGATTTCCCGCAGGGGGAGGAAGAACCAGGTCAAGTTTCTACAAGACGACTTACACGAGCAGGTAAGTCTCTCTTCTTTTGGCTAGTAATTTTTAGTTCTAGATATAGGCATTCCGTTCTTTAGTTGGGATCGTCACCGTTTGTACGATAGTA
>NW_020869983.1:484005-491505 GCF_003789085.1 Penaeus vannamei
CCGACACTCATTGCCCTGACCCCAGAGTTTCTGACACTAGTGACTTGTTCAAGGACGTTTGCTACCTCAATAACCCTCTCAGGTACTGCATGTCTTTGAATCTTCCGTCTTTTCGTCGTCGTCGCCGTCCCTCTCGTACAAGAAGACCTCCTCGTTCATTATTTCGTTCGTTGCACATTATCTCGATACAAGACTGCCGTGCATAGCTTGTTTGTGTACGATTTCAGTCCTCCTAGTACCGTATGTTGTCCTTCTCATCGTCATTCGGTTGCCTTTTCGTTGCTATACAAGCGCCACTACCGGCCACTCAGTCACAGGTAAAGCCGCGATGCGGTCTACCGGAGGTAAAGCCGCGCAGCTCCCGCCAGCGACAAGGTCTCCACCGGTCCCCCGGACGC
Source organism: Penaeus vannamei (assembly GCF_003789085.1). Lineage (NCBI taxonomy): Eukaryota > Metazoa > Arthropoda > Malacostraca > Decapoda > Penaeidae > Penaeus > Penaeus vannamei. The sequence goes on from NW_020869983.1 coordinate 484,404, forward strand.
AAGCGCCACTACCGGCCACTCAATCACAGGTAAAGCCGCGACCCTCAGCTCCCGCCAGCGACAAGGTCTCCACCGGTCCCCGGACGCAAGCGCCACTACCGGCCACTCAATCACAGGTAAAGCCGCGCAAGCGACAAACCGGTCACTCACTCAATCACAGGTAAAGCCGCGACCCCCTCAGCTCCGCCAGCGACAAGGTCTCCACCGGTCCCCCGGACGCAAGCGCCACTACCGGCCACTCAATCACAGGTAAAGCCGCGACCCCCTCAGCTAAGGTCTCCACCGGTTACCGACAGGTTTTTTCTCAATCACAGGTTCAGCTCCCGCCAGCGACAAGGTCTCCACCGGTCCCCGGACGCAAGCGCCACTACCGGCCACTCAATCACAGGTAAAGCCGCGACAGCCCGCCAGCGACAAGGTCTCCACCGGTCCCCCGGACGCAAGCGGCCACTCAATCACAGGTAAAGCCGCGAACAGCGACAAGGTCTCCACCGGTCACTACCGGCCACTCAATCACAGGTAAAGCCGCGACCCCCTCAGCTCCCGCCAGCGACAAGGTCTCCACCGGTCCCCCGGACGCAAGCGCCACTACCGGCCACTCAATCACAGGTAAAGCCGCGACCCCTCAGCTCCCGCCAGCGACAAGGTCTCCACCGGTCCCCCGGACGCAAGCGCCACTACCGGCCACTCAATCACAGGTAAAGCCGCGACCCCCTCAGCTCCCGCCAGCGACAAGGTCTCCACCGGTCCCCCGGACGCAAGCGCCACTACCGGCCACTCAATCACAGGTAAAGCCGCGACCCCTCAGCTCCCGCCAGCGACAAGGTCTCCACCGGTCCCCGGACGCAAGCGCCACTACCGGCCACTCAATCACAGGTAAAGCCGCGACCCCCTCAGCTCCCGCCAGCGACAAGGCCACCGGTCCACTACCGGCCACTCAATCACAGGTAAAGCCGCGACAGCTCAAAGACGCAAGCGCCACTACCGGCCACTCAATCACAGGTAAAGCCGCGCAGCTCCCGCCAGCGACAAGGTCTCCACCGTCACTACCGGCCACTCACCCGCGACCCCCTCAGCTCCCGCCAGCGACAAGGTCTCCACCGGTCCCCCGGACGCAAGCGCCACTACCGCTACTCCATCGGGCTCCACACAGCCGAAGGTCACACCCACACCAAGTTACAGGAACCTCACCCCATCAACGGCCGCCTCAGGACGCACTTCCCTCGGTAATCACTCGAATGTTTGGGACTGTTGGCGTCCCACCTATGGTTGCATCGTTCAAGCCCGAGGCCGACTCCTTATCCGCACTCCCGCGCATATCCGAGACAAGTGGTCTCTCCCGTTTGGTTGTTTCCCTCACGCCTGAAGACGAGCTTCCCTCAGCAGCCCCGCACGTATCCGAGACTATTGGTGTCTCCCATTTGGTTGTTTCTCTTAAACCTGAGGATGGACTTCCCTCAGTACCCTCCCGCGTAACCGTGATTTGCTATGATTCCGCCGTGGACATTCGTGTCAAACCTGAGGACGGACTTCCCTCAGAAATTCTTCGCGCATCCGAAGCAAGTGACGCCTCCATCCGAACATTTTTTTTTTCAGGGCCGAGGCTTACCGCCCCTACCCCACCCCCGTACTCGTCCGCGAATTCCTTCAACCCCAACATTGGATATTCGATTTTTTTTGTATATGTATGTTTTTTTTTTTAGTTCCCTTCGCGGATTGTTTGGTGCCGGCGAGCGTGCCATCTACGGTTGGCACGGCATTGATGATTTCAGACTGAGTGAGCGTCTCGCGTCGGTCGCCCTACCCGCGCCACGAGGCAAAGGCTGGTCACTGTTTACGCTTGATCAACGTCAACGAGACCCCTGTCCGCCTCGAGCGTGCCAGGGAGTGCCTTACTGCAAGGTCACGCATCCCCAGGTAGCTGTGCTCGACCTTCCCACGCCTACTCGTGCCACCTCTGTTACACATGCCCTTGGCCTGCCGACACCTGCAGCACCGGTTGCTTCGCATACACTGTCGATCGTTTTACCTTCGGTAGAGACTGAGATTGTACTCCTGCACCGCGTTATTTTCTGTTTGTTCTATCAATTTACGCTGATCCCGGACTGTCCCACTGGACCGTTACACGAAACCAACATATACACAGACCAGTCGCAACGACGCCCGGACTGACCTCACGGTCGGCTCTGCACTCACCCCCCCACGAGCATGCCAACTCAGCTTCCGATTCTGCATACTGTCTCCTCTGACCGCTTCCTTTGCTCACACAGTAGATTATACCCTGGTCGACCCACTGACCTCTCCCTCATTGTTGAAGGGATTGGCCTTTCTTCCATGAATATTTGTATGTTATTTGCACTAGTTTCGTTTTATCAAATCCCCTCCCTCACTTCACACTGCCTTTTATTTTTGATTCTCTGTTCGTTGTTTTCGTTTTCTGTCACTATATCAACACACCGACTGCCCATCCAGATTGACAGTGCAAACACTGTCAGCGCTTAGTCATGCATGTTGCTATCCATTCTATATGATGCTGTCATGTATTATGTTCCATTGTATTCACATACGTACTCATTTTTTTTGCTGCCCATTTACTACGGTGTGTATTTTCATTTACTCCTTGTATCAGCTACTCATTTTTATCGTAATGGACCTGATTTTAGCCATTACTTCGCGTGTTTTTTATGATTTTAGATATGGTTATTCTAGTTAGCTTAGTTTTTATTTGCGCCTTATTACATTCTCTGACACCCGTGTGTGGCGGGGGACCGCCACGGTAGCGTGACCGAGCGATGTAATACTCATGTTATCTATATGTCTAAACACTCAAGTGCCACTCTCTCTCCCCTTCTACTGTACACATAATATACTATATATCCTTACACATACCCTATACAAGTATATCAGCCACACGTACCCCACGCCTAAACATTCACACGGAATGCGGTAGCTCACACCTTCCTCCTATGACGTCACTCTGTTTACACCGTCACATCCTCTCCCCTTCCGCCTCTCCCACCTCTGACACGTTATGGCACCCCTCCACATTCCACAAGACCGTGTATAAAGCTGGGTCGCCTGCGAGCGACGGGGAGACAGCCACTACCCCACTGTACAGGTTAGACCTCTGCCCATCCTCTGTACCAGCCTCCTGAAATAAACCTGTCAAGCAGATCTGAAGTCTCCATACCCGCTCACAAGACTCTCGCAGCAGACTTCATCAGGACGTAACAGACGTCAACTCGGCACGTTACAGTGTGTATGTGTGTGTATGTGTGTGTATGTGTGTGTGTGTGTGTGTGTGTGTGTGTGTGTGTGTGTGTGTGTGTGTGTGTGTGTGTGTGTGTGTGTGTGTGTGCATTTATTTGTTTGTTCATTTGCATGCAACAGGAATGTTTAAGTATTTGGGCTTTCAAAATAGATTATTAAAATCTGTTTGTTAATCAGAGTACTTAGATGCCATTTAAGCTCATTTCTGAGACAAATACTTGTATTATATTTTAAATATTTTATGATTTAAGCATACGTAAATGTTCAATATGTTGAATCAGTTGATGGTTTGTTATTGGTCATACCCGTTATTTAGGCCCCTTTTCCACATTTTATTGAATATTCTTCATTAGCTAGACCTATTATGTTTGATTAATAAATGTCGGAATGTTTCATCAACTATAGTGTAACTTTATAAAATTAATCAATGGATTTGAAAGTGACAATTTTAATACTATTCATTAGTGGAATTCAAGGATTTACATAAATCTTTCTTTGAAAATCTATAGACTAATTAACTAATAATTATAAAGGGAATATAATGAAATTACAATAGCTCAGATTATATGAAACAAAAAATTAACGAGATATTATTTGGGTTCTTGACACTTTACACTCAAGTAGACATTGTGATTCACTGTTATATAATAAGAAACTTATTATAATCACAATCAAAAACATTCAAAATTACGTTAAATCTTAATGAATCAAATATAAAAGTAGATATCGATCATAATAAAGGCAATTGATTATTTAATATCTCACAAGTAAAAAAAAATAATTAGATATTTCACAAAAGAATAATGATCACAAATAGTTAAAACAAAATAAACTTACTAAGGGAATTAAAATTATTAGTAAAAGAATGATGATCATAAAAACAATACAGCACAATCTAAGTTGTACTTCTAGTCAAACATGAAACAAGTAAAAGCAAAATCATTACAAAAGAAATTATTATATAGACACACACACACACAAAATTAATCTTACGCTGCATACACACTTCCCCCAAGCTATATATTTTAGAATTCACTTATTTAATTACGCTTTCATACTAGCCTACCCATGTTAATATAGGCATACGTGACACAACATTGCCACTTGTTACATTTAACAATCAAGCTGTTTCATCACATCTTCATGAAATTCAGCTTCGTGCAATGAAACACTTAACCGGGATTAAGAATGAAAATGAATATGGATACTGCATGCCATTCCGAATCCTAGTCCACAATTTTCGTCACTGCGTCCTTTCATCTTCGATATGGGGCTCATCCAGTCACGCCCTTGCTGTTATCGCTTATCCATTTCTTACAGTTAGAAAAATACTCGCATCAGGTCTTTTCTGACCCAGTAAATTTTTAACACTCCATTTACCACTTTTTAACTTTTTTACCTCTCTCCCCCCCGCCGGGATACTTTCTTGTCGCCAGACTAATGCATTTTAATCCATATTACGATCGATTGGGACTGTATGCTGTTTCGTAACTTCTATCGATTGCTTCTGTGGTGTCGCCCTCTGCTACCCCCTGATTTTGCCTCTTTGAGTTATAGGGCGCCCCTGTTCTCTGCATCTGCGTCTTGTTTAGGTTTCTCGTCCCAGCCTGTTTGATTCACCCGTCCATATGGTGTCTGCTTCGCCCTCGTGTTGTTCGCGTGATGAGGACAAAGCCTTCGAGTGTCTAGGATACTGAAATTTGACTGCAAATATACGAGGAAGTGAAGTACTACATTCGCATATTCTAGAAGCACATTTTGCACAATGTTTTATAAATCTGAGGACTTCAAGTATATAAGTCATGGTTTTGTTAGTGTAATCAATGCAAGTCAATTATTTTCTGTCTGACTAAGAATTTATATTTGTGTATAATTGATTTACTATAGGTTATTATTTATGAAATACTAATCAGTTATTTAGTCGAAGTAAAATTTGTGTCAATAATTGGTAAGGAAGAATTTTCAAACTAGAAAAAATACCTTATGGATAAATTCCAGTTTCTTTTATCATAGGCAATAGAAACTATTTAATTGTAGCATCCAAATTTCGTGACCTGATCTTTATTGTGGAACATATTGTGGACCAAAAGGAATTTGAAGTTTTACTAAAAGTTAATTTAAAGAAATGATGCACACGTGACTTTAAAGGTGAATTATTTTTTGTAAACTGAATTCGATGTCATTAAATCGACATTAAATGACATATAAATTATTTTTTGTAAACTGAATTCGATGTCATTAAATGGTGAGCATATTCCATGCCGTATGTAATTAAGCACGCTTCAGTTATCCTGAATTTACAATACGGTGAAACTAAAACTCTAACCAAGAGAAGGAATAAGCAAAAAAAAAAAAAAAAAAAAAAACAGTTCCGTTTGCTTTCTTTCAATAGACTCGAGCTTACCTGTTTTAAGTGGAACAAGAGGCAGATCCATGCCATGGATGCAAAGGGCCCAGTTGAGTCTACGTATCTTTACGTATAGTGTATACTCGCATCAATTCAATTTGTATAGATCTATAGATAGTATATATATTTTTTTTTATTCTAAATATTGTACTCTTTCCATATATATATATATATATATATATATATATATATATATATATATATATATATATTAACTTATATATATTCTGTATTTTAGCATTTAACGCGCAATATATACATAATGATGGCTTATATGTATACATTGCACACTTTCCCAACATCAGAGTATATTAACAACGGTAGGTGCAGATGGTGATGCTAATACCTTAACAACATTAGATATTCATGTAAAACATTTGCGACGTCGCAAGATCAGTGTTGCTTTCAAAGCTGATTCATCCATCTTCAGAGCATGATCCTAATAGACAACTTTGTCATCAAGCAAGGGCATTGAAGTAGGTTGACAATACTGCCATTAGAAGTCTTCTTTAAGGGGACCGTCCCTTGATATACTGACTGGAGTCCACATTTTGCCGCTGTTACATAACACTTCTAGCAGAGACGGTGAAGCCCACGAAGTTGATACTTGTGACAACTATAAGTTTCTCAGTGATCAGCTTAATGCTGAGAGACACCACAATTGTAGTTTCACCGGAGTCCTTTAGAAATTGCTTCGTCCTTACAATTGATAACAATGTCATCAAGGTGTAACAGCCTCATGACAAACCATCGCTCCAGGATATCCAGCATCATGATTTGGGAAAGAATCCTGTTTGGGTCTAAGCTTGGAAGAGGATTGTAAAGCTGCAAGAAAAATTCATGAAGATAAAGGCGACTCAATAAGAGTAGCCTGAGTATTGAAATACACTGTTCCCTAATTAAAGTCTGCACTGCTAGCATTCCAGATCCCCGGGCCAAGATGATTTTGACAGCACATATTAAGCTACCTCAGCTGTACTTAAAATATTGCACCAATGAAGTCTGGATGCATTTGGTAGCCTCTTATACTCGTAATATAACTGTTATAGCAAAGGCAAAGGCAAAGTTATTTTATGATGCTTAGTTAGAACTTTTAAGTTGTCAACTGAGGTGCTGGTGAAGCAGAAGTAGGGAGCATTCATGTTTTGTACTGAATACCACAAACACTAAAGCAAGGATATAGACTTAGGAGTGTCATTCCACACTTCATTTGATGGGGTGAACCGTGTCTGGGGGAACTTCATCTAGGATCTGCCCAATTTCTGAGACTTTTTAAGTCATACTCAGTTAGAATTTGGGCAGAGTCCTTATCAAGTACTTAATCTCATGGGGTCATTCGATTTATCTGTGATTTGTTCAAATGCTCTTAAGACGTGTATATGGCAAGAATGCATAGTAACCATTTTATTGATTTCGAAGAGGAAT
>NW_020869983.1:501505-511505 GCF_003789085.1 Penaeus vannamei
TGTTGTATCAACTGGACATGCGAAATATCTTCTGAACACTCGACATCCATTTAGTTCAGATATTATATGACAATACTAAAATAATGTAATTCATCCACAGGATTTGTCATTCGTTCGAGTTTCAAAACTCACATATTACTGGTTATCATCCACGGCTAGAGAGAGAGATATTGGTTCAAAAAATCTTGTCTGCCATTTAGAGAATAAATTTTGATTTGGCATTCTAGAAAAGGTCATGGCAATATGCCAATTACAAACGTCTTATTTATTTAACAAAACAACACACACACACACACACACACACACACACACACACACACACACACACACACACACACACACACACACACACACACACACACACACACACACACGCCCACGCCCACACACGCACACAAATAAGTAGCTATGACACATGATGTCATGCACATCTAGCCTTCTAATCGCTCTGAATATTTTAAAGCCTTTAAATTGCTACAAAAAATATTGATACTTCTCCAATATCATCACTATTACGTGTTCCGGAATATATTAGCTTATAACACCCTAATAATAAATTTACTTAATAATAAGAAAAGTAATTGCTTGGGAAGCATGTACTCTTTAACTCTTTGGCAATAGCTTTGACACACACACGCTGTTAGTCAACACTCGAGAATACATTTCCTTCAATTGAACGTACATACAGTAACTCAGAATGTTTTATCGGAAACCTACTCTACAAAAACGGCTCCCACAATTTTTAAATAATCGAAACATCAACAAAAGATTCAACATCATTATCAATAAAACTTTCAGCTGTAGAGTACCCAAGAAATTGCTTCGTTTTCCCATCTACAGAAGGCCACCCAGGAATAATAGGAACTTCGCAAGGGGTTACCCAAGCAATTGTGCTTTGCGAAAGGGGGTTAAGGAGAGGGGGGAGGGTGACGGGAGGGTGAAGGAGAGGAGGAGGGGTGACGGGAAGGGGAGGGTAGGGAAGTGAAGGGAGGGGGGATGAAGGAATTGAGGGGGAGGGAAGTGAAGGGAAGCTTATCAATGGATACTCTCCATATATTAGGATTATGATTTTGGGGCAGAGAACACCATACATTTTTTCAACTTTAAAGTGTAAATACTGTGTGAACAGAGATCAAACTTTGAAATGAGAGTTAATGGTTAATGGTTGAAACAAATAAATAAACATTTTGAAATAAGGGTGCGAGGTGCAAGGTATCTTGTATATGCCAAAGCACAAAGCACCAAACACCTTAAACACGCACCTCACAGCATATAGGTGTTTCCGTCCGAACAGGCATCCAAATGACCAAACCACCATTTCCGGCAATTAGGAATCACGCAGGTAACAAATCATCCCATTCATTTGCAAATTTTCTCAGTCTTGGCTAATCCTCCGCATCACCAGCGATTCCACCTCACGAAAGGCAAACTAATAGTTATACATAAATTCATACACTCAGCCATGACGGAATTTCCAGAACACGTGATTTTATGCAAACTCTATTAACCATATTTAATAATAGTCATTTGTTTTATGTTCAACCACCACTTCCGTCTAGTTTTAGTTACTTTAACTGTGAGTGTGTGTGTGTGTGTGCGCGCGTGTGAGTGTATGTGTGTGTGTGTGTATGTGTGTTTGCGGGTACGTGCGTGCGTGCTTACGTGTTTGTAAAATACACATTCCCACGGAAGCCGGTCACCCCCGTCTGTCACCCCACCCGTAATTCGCAACACAACGCATCCCAAGAAGGAGCATTCGAGCCTGCTTCGCCTGGCCATAACCAATCAATCTCCCGCAGTCACTCATTGACATGCGGACTCTCTTGTCGGAGTCGAATTTGGAGTTAACAATAGAATGGCTGTTGCGTTAGGCGTTCGGTGTTTATCGCTTCGGAAGGAGATCATAAAACCGCTGCGAGTCGGTTGCTGTCGGCGCGAAAGTGTCGGAGGGAATTCCTGTCAGCGGGAGTTGTCTGAATTGCTTTATATTGTTATTATTATTGTCATCATTATTATTATTGCTATTACTGAATTCTTAATATCATTATTATCGTTATCACTACCATTATCATGCCTGTTATTCTTATTTTTTTATTGTCATCATTATAATCATTTTTATCACTATTTTTTATTATCATTGTCATTATTACTATAACCAATTATTATCTGAATCATATTCATAATATTGATATCACTAGTATCGTTACTATTATTACTCCCATGGCTATCATTATCATCATATATCACTTTTCTGATCATTGATTGGTTGTGTGTTTCATTATTTCACTCTCCTAGCAATGTTTACAGCAGGTCTCCGAAGATGACAACATAATTACAGGTCAATAAATGAAAATATCCTTAAACTCTGAATGCAAATGTTATAAAAGACTATAAAAAAAATTACAGAAGAGGGAAATATTCATTTTCTTCTATATTGGAATCCGCGTAATGGTATCGTTCTGTTGCAGATCGTAGCAATGTTGCAAATTGAAGATTCTCCTGTATATATGCATATATATATACTCCATGCATATATGCATATGCATGGAGTATGCCTTGCATATACATCAATAAAGATATGCTTACACTGATAGACCCACATACAGTAATGGATTTAAAATGCGTTTCCTAATTTTCTCTTTGTGTACAACGCTCCCTTTAAGACAAGAAAATTACAGACTATACCACAGATATTTTAAGATTGATAGATAGATAGATAGAAGATAGATAGATAGATAGAGAGAGAGAGAGAGAGAGAGAGAGAGAGAGAGAGAGAGAGAGAGAGAGAGAGAGAGAGAGAGAGAGAGAGAGAGAGAGAGAGAGAGAGAGAGAGAGAGAGAGAGAGAGAGAGAGGAGAGAGAGAGAGAGAGAGAGAGAGAGAGAGAAAGAGAGAGAGAGAGAGAGAAGAGAGAAGAGAGAGAGAGAGAGAGAGAGAGAGAGAGAGAGAGAGAGAGAGAGAGAGAGAGAGAGAGAGAGAGAGAGAGAGAGAGAGAGAGAGAGAGAGAGAAGAGAGAAGAGAGAAGAGAAGAAGAAAGAAAGAGAGAGAGAGAGAGAATGAGACAAAAGGAAAATATGAAAATGCAATGATTATGTCACCAGCAAAACCAGAAATGAAAGAAGCCGACCGACCGAGGACCGATGCGTCGCGTGCGAGGAGGAGACATTCTGCCGTGTCTACCGTGTGGCGCGAGGTCGGCGCGCTCTGAGGCCGATGTGACGCGATGGTTCGTGTCGGATGCCACTAAGCTGTAATGAAACTCACGTGTGTGTGTGTGTGTATGTGCGTGTGTGTGTGTGTGTGTGTGCGTGCGTGTGTGTGTGCGTGTACGTGTGCGTGAGAGAGAGGAGAGAGAGAGAGAGAGAGAGAGAGAGAGAGAGAGAGAGAGAGAGAGAGAGAGAGAGAGAGAGAGAGAGAGAGAGAGAGAGAGAGAGAGAGAGAGAGAGAGAGAGAGAGAGAGAGAGAACATCGTCAGAGATGAACTGCCATTACCTCTTCCAACGACATCGAGACCGAGCGTTCCATTGACCAACAGTGAAAATCGCCGCCGAACAGATTTTCTCCCCGGCACAGACCGCCCGCCGCCCGTGTGCCTAATCGCCGCAAAACCCATTCATTCTGCCACAAGTCATTCTGTTCTCTCCAGATCGAAGCGTTTACTCATGCCTTCTCTTTGTCAGTAGGTATAGGTTATTTTCATGCACGTGGAAGTTGGGTGTGAACGCTATATAAATTCGCACTATTATTTGCTGGCACATGACGATGCATTACGTTTTTTTTGTCTTGTAAAATCCCAATGCAATAGTATGTATTACGGTCGGACAAGCTAGTAGAAATATTTTGGATATTTCCTAATCTTTGACACGGTAATTTTGACAAGTGATGTGACGATCAAGATGGCTATTAAGATACGGTATATATATAGATCAAGGGAATTGTGATAGCTAAATGATAATATTAACTACTAATGTTACAGTACTGTGCTACTACAACTACTGCTATTGTTGTTGCTGCTGCTGCTGCTCCTCCTCCTCCTCCTACTACTACTACTACTACTACTACTACTACTTCTTCTGCTACTACTCTTACTACTGCTACTACTATTGATGATGATGATGGTGATAAAGATAATAATAATAAAGATAATAATGGTAATACTAATTATAAGAACAAGAATAATGATAATGATTTATAAGAATAAAACCGCCAAGAAATGATACATAATAAATATTATCGTTATCTTTATGAAAATTCCACTGAAATCCTGCCACTAACAATAGTAATAGTATCAAAGATATTAGCCAAATATCTAGCAAAATCTCTGGGTTTAGTTATAAAAATCTAATCATGAATAATGCAAAACAACATGAGAAAATGAGAGAGAAAGTAGGAGGGAGAGAGAGAGAGAGAGAGAGAGAGAGAGAGAGAGAGAGAGAAGAGAGAGAAGAGAGAGAGAGAGAGAGAGAGAGAGAGAGAGAGAGAGAATGAGACAAAAGGAAAATATGAAGATATAAATACATATTTCACACCATTTCTAAAATCGCCACTAAAAATCAGTGACAGGAAAGATAACAACATACTCATGATGCTAAACTCATTTTCCCAACATAACCACACTGACATTCAGGAGACGGCCAAGGACCCTGATATTGAACGAATATGTGATTGCCTTTGTCATTCCATAACTTCTTTTTTTTTTTTTTTTTTTTTTTTGGGGGGGGGGTGGAACTCGTTAGGAGTTCTGCGTGTTCCAGAGCTCTTTCCGAGCGATCGAGAAAGACGAAGACAAACAGAGAGAAAGATATCATAATTTATAAGATTACTACTATTATCATCATTACCCCCGTCATCTTTACTATTATAAGTATAATAGTAGTAATCATTATTAGTGTTGTTATCGTAATTTCTGAAATTATGAGCAATTTATCTATATCATTATTATCATTATATGTGATCAAATACTAAACGGCTCACACAAATCACAAATTTCGAGGTACTGACTTAAAATCTTTATACTTTGACTGGAATTTTAGGACCAAACATTTTCCATCTAATACGTTTAATGCGACCCGGAAAATAATCAGCCTATCTATCTATCTATCCATTTATCCAACCATCTAATTATCTATCTATCCATACATATATGTGTATATTTACATATATTTATCTTCTGCTATATATGGTGAGAAATATGTTTTAGAGCAAAAAATGCCTATATAAATAAAGGAAAATCTGTAGTAATAATAATAGTAGTAATGATAATGGTAATAATGATGATGGTAATCATAACAAATACTAAAACAAAACAACAACAGTAATGATGACGATAATGACAGCAGCAGCAACAACTCTATTTATAAAATTAATAATAGTAACGATTATGATAATAACAATTATAACAACAATAATGACAATGATAAAAATAACAGTAATGAAAAATACTGCAACTACTACTACTACTACTACTAGTAGTAATAACAACAATAATAGAAATGGCAATAAGAATAAGAATGGAAAAAGCAATAATAATGAAATGACGAAGAAAAGAATATACAATGACAAGAATAATTATAATAATGAAATGAAAACATCCCTGGAACGTTCGCGAAAGAAACTTACCTCTGCATCACCTGCTTTTCCATCTCATGAAAAGAGCGCCCAACAGAGCAAACCGAACAGCGCGCCCGTCAAAGACAGAAGTTAGTCGACTGCAACTTAATAATTACAACTTGAGAAAGCGTCCCGGGGAGGTGTAATTGAGGGAATGATTTCCAACATCCGTAGAAGTTCCTTAGAGGAAGGAGCGAGAAGAAAACTGCACGCTCGTGAGGAACGCAGGCGGGTATTGGGTCCGTTGTTTGAATCGCTGCTTCGAAACGATTCGAACTGTAACTAGAAGTAGGACTAGCATTTCTCTCTGAACGGTTTTGTCTTCTGACGAAAAAAAGAATACTATTTATGGTAATTTTATAGTTTCACACAGCCATCTAGCCTTGCAAGTACTATTCAGTTTCAGTTATTATCTGTCATAAGCGTGATCTGTTGTTTTCCTTCGCAAATCATTCAAGTGTATGTATTGGTAATCTCTTACGAACTGAAGTCGTTATTACTTCAGTCACTCTTGGGGATCCACAAACAGCAGTATAAACCATAAACCTTAATTCTTAAGCTTCGCAACCAGACCTCCACTCGATCGCTGTAATTTCCGACCGGGGGTTTCGCCCCCGGACCCTCCATCCGATGGCCAAGGACTTACACCGCGTGGCATTCGTCGCGACCTGTTTTATTATTATTATTATTATTATTATTACTATTGCATTCCTGACATTATTATTATTTCATTCCTGACATTATTATTATTATTACACGTATTAAATGTATCCTACCTCTATAATGATTGTCATTAAATTTTCCCAATCTGTAAATGTATGGCGACGTATTTCGTGTTGCACAATTTACTTGTATGAAAAATATGACATCTAGGACATTTCTGTTTTGGTTTGCCCTTTCACTCCGCTCCCGCATCCTAAGTTAAGTGTAAATTATTATTAATCGCCACAGCACAGATATTTACCTTAGTTTAGTGGCTTTCACAATATTATCTTAATCTTTGTACTCAGTTTGTCTCCTCCACTAAAAGCATGCATGTTTCTTCATTATATCTCATTCTGGGGATAATTTTATTCATGATGTTGGTGCTCTTCTTTTTTGTACACTTTTTTACATTCACATTCGTGCTTTATAACGCCACGAATTTTATAAATATAAGCCATGGTGACGAGAAATAAACTGATTCTCTACGAAACTACGGCGTTTTGATATTTCTCGTATGATTTTTTCTTGGTGGACGGTGGAATACTCGTTTAGGCGTCACTTCATGCGGAAGGAAACTAGGTACGTTCTGCTTTCCAGCCTGTTTCATTGTGCATTGGAGCTGGGCATGAAGATTTACTTCATGAAGCTTGTGGGTTTTATTGAATATCAATCATTTCTTTTCATTGTGCTCAAATAACTTACTGCTCAGAATACTTACATACCTTCATTTTGATATTAGAATGCCGAAGAGTATATACAGAAAGCCAAAAGGTTTCTATTCGCGCTGCCACTTTATAGGCGTTATTTTGACTGTGAACCCATATATAGTGTACATAAAAAAGTTTAATTACTTTGTATCTTTTCCATTGTATTCCTGGTGATGCAAAATCGTGTCTCTAATTAGTGTATAATCTATATTTAGAATGTAATGTAAGCCGACCAGATCTATTTGTATTTCAGTGTTTTCCCCAGGCAAATGCTTTTCGCATTCCTTTCAATGACTGTTGGAAAGTTTTTTTTCGCATTCTTTTCACTCTTTTTATTCCATGTATATCATGTATCAAAGAAAGGGAAATAAGGTTGGCCAAAAAACACAGAATCGCTAGAAAAAAGAAAGAAGAGCGGTATTCTGACACAAATACAATGCATTGAAACCCGAGCAGGAAGCAAACGTGAGCCTGCCATACGATACATGAAGTATATGTCCCTTGTTAGCCACGTAGTCCGCCGGTTCAAGTGATCATTCTTTGAAAATTGGAATATTCATGTCTGGATCAAAGTGGCTGTCATGCGCCAAAACAGGCAGGTGCATGTCAGCAGCATGGACTGTGACTGACCCGTGATGGAATAAAATGCTGAGGGTTTATCAGTGTTCGATTCCATGCGCTTTTATTAGGATTTGATTCCCTGTCTCTTTTAGGGTTCGACCTCCTGCGCATTAATCAGTGTTCAAGTCCATGCGTGTTTATTACCGCTTGTTTACTAGTGTTCGATTCGCGTAATTATTAGTGTTCGATTGTCTGCGCATTTGTCAATGTTCGATACGATTTCTTGTTTGTTTAAAAGGATTCGATTCCCTGAGTGTTATTTAGTGTTTGATTGCCTCATTTTTGTCATGTCTATTTTTTCTTCATCTCTTTTTTTACGCTTTCTTCCCCATACACTCAATTTCACTTCAATCAACAATTGAGTTCCAGAGAGCTTATTAGTATTCGATTGTCTGGTGTTTTCAGCGCTGGATTTGTGGTTGATTCTCAGCGTTTATCAGCGCTGAATTCCCTGTCTTGTCAAGTGTTCAGTTATCCATGTGTTTGTCAGCACTCGATTCATTACGTGTATGTTAGTGTTTAATTGCCTGCATGTGTATTAGTGCTCAATTCCCTGTATCTTCTTTAGAGTTTGATTCCTTGTGCTTGATTTCCTGAATATTTATTAGTGTTCGATTCCCTTCGTATTAATTAGGGTTTGATTCCTTGAACGTTCATCATTGTTCAGTTCTCCATATGGTAAGCATTGTTCGATTCCCTATATTTTTATCACTGTTCGATTCCCAGTATGCACTTCACTGTTAAATTCCACGAGTATTTATCAGTGTTCGATGCCCTCTGTGTTTATCAGTTGGTTTTTCTTTGTGTTTGTTTGGGAGAGATTCTGTGCAGGTTCCTTGATTCTTTGCACGTTTAGCAGTGTCCAGTTCCGTTTATTATTGTTGATTAAAGGCCATTTTGTATCATCCCCGAAATCCCAAACAGGTGATACACTTTCATACATGTTTGTCTTTTACGTGAACCTTATTGGAACCTGGTGAAACATCTTTTAATTTTGTATCAAAGTGCCCTTTCCTTGATACAGTTTGATGCACTCCGGCCAGCCAATCAAGAGTTCCGCAGGCTCCGATAGGAATTCATATATTCATTAATTATTCATCGTATGTTTCTTGATACAAAAGGTGCATACAATCTTTGTCTCTTTAGTAGTACATCAAACAAATGTTCACTATATATGGGTAAAATTTGAACTACTTGCTAAGAATTTTCAGCGAGTCCGAAACCTTATGATGTGGTATTGACTTCGGTGGGATGTCTTTGAAATCATTTAGTACCACTAGGATACAACCTTACAGGCTCAGAGTAGTCTGTATATCTTTATTTGTTGATTATTTTATTCTGTAGGACAAGTATAATCTAGTTATCTGATTTGGACACAGAGCTCACTCACCGTGGATACGATAAGATGCAAAACCTCATGCAATTTTTATTTATCATATGCAATATTAGTGATGGTGATGATGATGATGGTGATCGTGATGATGATGGTGATGATGGTGATGGTGATGGTGATGATGATGATGATGATAATTATAATAATATGCTTTGACTGAATCTGAGAAATACATTTGAAAGTTACCATAACCTTGCGAAACGAAATGTAGTGTGTATAAACCATCATATTTGCAGAGTAGATCAGTGCTTTTCGATTTTATTTGAAGCTTCTACAATATTTTGCTTGTAGTTAAATATCACACTTGCACATTAGGTACATTAGTGGTTTTCTATTGACTTCTCGTTTGTGAAATTAAGGAAAATTGTTTTTCATTTATTTCAAAAGTTTGTATTTCTGTGCAAACTTCGATGATGATTGTGTTTTGAAGCGACCAATATACATCAGATATATATCAAAGTCTTTGGAGTTACCGGATACTTCAAAAAAGACCTGAACTGTGTGCTTTATCAGTTTAATTTATTGTGTTTATCAGTTTTGATTCCGTGCATGTTTATAGGTATTTCTGAAGTATTTCCGAAACACAATGATCCATGTTGACCGTTTCTGCACTCATTATTGGGATTTGCTGAATCATCTTTTCTGTTTGCATCATTTATATGCTTCTGACGTCATATAATCAGATCGCAATATTTTTCAGATACATTTCTCATAAGCTCAGTTGTTGATTTGTTTTCATTAATTACGAATCGTATCGCATTTTTCTTGAAACAGCATTCCATCATAAAGGTGTATACATTTTTTTTTTTTTTTTTTTTTTTTTTTTTTTTTTTTTTTTTTTTACATCAAATACATGTTCACTCAGCATGGTCATTGGAACGACATGGTAAGAACTCACGTGTCCGAGTCATGATATACGGCGTGGTATTGACCTCCATTAAGGGGGATGAATGTCTCAATATCATT
>NW_020869983.1:538608-543608 GCF_003789085.1 Penaeus vannamei
ATTATATATATATATATATATATTATATATATATATACAATATATAATCTACACACACACAAACACAACACACACACACACACACACACAACACACACACATATATATATATATATATATATATCATCATCATCATGGGGGCTGACGCGACGGGGGCGCATAGCCGCATCCACCCTTCGCTTCCACCTACGAGGATCCCTCATGGCTAGACGCCAGGCAGGGACTCGGCCCATCTCTAGTTCTTCACGGCAGGTTTGGTCGATCTGCCCAAGCCATGACTTCCTCGGTCGTCCCACAGGCCTCCTCCACCCAGGGTTGTCTCGAATAGAGACGACCTGATGGGCAGGATCATCCTGAGGAAAGCGAGCCAGGTGGCCGTATAGCCTGAGTTGGCGATCACGGATTGTGCAGATAACAGGGCTTGTGCCAGTCTCACGGTGCAACCGTTGGTTGGACACATGGTCCCGCCAACAGTACCCATGATCTGGCGCAAGGACCTATTGCAAAAGGCTTCAAGACGAGCCTCCAAGGCACAGGACAATGTCCAGGTTTCGCTACCGTATAGCAAAACTGGCATTATCAGGGCCTTGAAAACCCGAAGCTTGGTCCTTCTGCACAGGTACCGACATCTCCAAATACTCTTGTTGAGAGAGTTCATGACCCCTGCTGCCAGGCCAATCCGTCTGCTGACTTCATGGTCTGACAGCCCAGAGTTATGAACTACACTACCAAGGTATGTAAAGCTCTCTGTGACTTCAATGTCCTCGCCGCAAGCACGTACCGACTGAACAGGTTCTCCTATCAAGTCCCCAAATTCCTGGACCTTGGTCTTGGTCCAGGAGACCTCTAGACCCAGGGGCTTTGCTTCATTGCTAAATGCATCGAGAGCCGCCACTAGGGTTTCCAAAGACTCAGATAGAATGGCAACGTCATCAGCAAAGTCAAGGTCTGTAACCTTGATATTGCCCAGCGTTGCCCCACAATGACTTTGAACAGTAGCTCTGCCCAGTATCCAGTCCATGCAAGTGTTGAAAAGAGTTGGTGCAAGGACACAGCCTTGCCTCACTCCTGAACTAACAGGAAAGAAGCTCGACAGGCCCCACCACACTTTACAGCACTTTCAGTACCAGTATACAGGCTTGCTATTAGTCAATAATCCTTGTTGGTATTCCTCTCAGCCTCAGGATCTCCAAAGTGACTCCCGATGCACCGTATCGAACGCCTTCTTGAGGTCGATGTAGGCTGCAAGCAGCCCACGCCCGAATTCACGACGGCGCTCTACAATGACTCGAAGCGCGAGGATACGGTCTATTTGTGACTTACCAGGAGTGAATCCGGATTGCTCCAGTCTCTGGTGCCTCAGTAGATGGTCTCTGATACGTCTCAGAAGGATGTGGGCGAGAACCTTGCCTGGTACACTGAGCAGTGTGATGCCTCGGTGATTGCTGCAGTCCCAACGGTCCCCCTTCCCCTTCCAGAGAGGGATGACCACACCCTCAACAGGTCAGGAGGAACGGAACCGGACTGCCAGATGGCAGCCAGGACAGCATGTAACCCCGTGCCATAGGTTCACCACCAGCCTTTAACAGTTCAGCTGGTATGCCGCAGATACCAGCTGCTTTACCACTCTTCAGCTTGGAAATCGCCCCCTAACTTCAGTTAGGGAGGGAGGGTCCTCACTGATAGGTGGATCTGGCAGCGGGATCTCGACACTACCCGCATCCAAGTTAACTGTTGGTGGGTCAACCTGGTACAGCTGCTCAAAATACTCAGCCCAACGTCCCCGCACCGCAACAGGATCTGAAACGATCTGACCACTTACTGAGCGAACTGCTGTCACCTGTGAAGAGGGCTTGGAGTTCAGCTTTCTCAGGGCTTGGTATGCAGGACGAAGGTCATTTACTAAGAAATGGCCTTCTACCTCCTCTGCAAGACTCCTAATAAACTGTTCCTTGTCCCTTCTTAACAGGGACCGAGTTCTGCGCACATGAGAACGGTGCAATTCCCGATCCCCTGTCAGACGAGCCGCACGACATGCATCTGTGGCTTCCAGTGTCTCCGCGAGATGGAATTCTGTACTGCTCTCGGGCGTACACCAATCGTATCTTGAGCTGCATCAAGCGTTTCACGCTTAAAGGTATCCCACAGAAGAACAGGGTCTGTCAGACTGCCAAGCACTGCGAAACGATCAGAGATTGCCTCAGCGAACCCGCGGGCACTCCCCCTCCCTCAGCCTGTCCAAATGAAACACCCTAGGGTGATCATTTGACCGCTGGGGGGTTTTGAAGTGGACTCGGAGGGTAGCCACAACCAATCTATGGTCAGTACCACAGAACTCAGCACTCCTGTACACCCTGCAATTTGAAGGATCCTCCAACGAGTGCTAACAAGTATGTGGTCGATCTCCTTGGCTGCGTTACCCGCATCACTGTACCATGTCCAGCGATGAGGGTCTGGGCGCTGGTACCAGGAGCCAGAAATCCTCAATTTCTGGGACCTAGCAAAGTCCGGAAAAGGAGGCTATTCTCGCTACCGGCATCAGCTCCTGAACCATGGGGACCGACAGACATCTCATAGCCAGCTCGATCACAGCCAGATACCGCATTGAAGTCGCCCAGAACAATGCGAATATCTCGTCGGGGACATCTGTCTGCCACAGATGTAAGTTTGGCGTAGAACATCTTTCACGTCAAGTTTACAACATCGGTAGGAGCGTACACAGCAATAAGAGACATGAAGCCAAAAGAAAGCTTCAATCTCAATACCATTATACGCTCATCACACAGAGTAACCTCTACTACCGAGGGCTGGAGTCTGCTGGAGACGGCAATGGCTACTCCCTGGAGATGGTGGCCATCGCTGCGGCCCGACCAGTAATAGGTGTAGCCACCTACACAGGTCGTGCCGCTGCCAGGCCTCCTCACCTCCGAGAGAGCAGCCACCTCAACTCTCAGCCTCCCAGTTCCCTCGACAGTAGAGGCAACCGATCATCCTGACGCAAAAGAACGGACGTTCCAAGCCCCCACCCTGACTTCCCGCCTGAGGTTCAGCCTCTGGCAGTCGCTCCGGGTGGATGCCACCTCTGCCACCCCCACCGACGTTGCCCATATATAAAGGGGGGTGGCGGGCTGCGTGCCCCATCATCCACCTGTGGGGTTCCCGAGGGCTTTCCCCACAAGCTTCACTCTGGGCTGGCGGCCACCAGAGCGCAGGCGAGACGGGTAGTCCCGTTCCCAGCCTGCGCTCCAGCAGTCGCCCTCCCAGCAGGGCCCCACAGTCCGCCTCACTTGCTGGGTGGGAGGGGCTTTTCCCCTCCTCCCAGCCTCTCCATTATATATGTTTTACTGCCGATTGGTTTATATCTGGGGGAGGAGGACTGGCAGGGCCCACTCCCCCGAGCCTCCCATTAACCCCAGGGGGCTTAGGGGCAGGAGTTGGTACAGGGCCAGGGCGTGTCCACACGCCGGTGGGCCATGGCCCTGAACCCTGGGGCCTCCTTCTGCTCCGAGATCCCCTCAGTTTAGCCTGGCCGCAGGTACCCAGTTTCATGGGTGGCCACGAGGAGGCACTGCAGGGAGTCTCGATGATGGAGAGGCTATGCACTGGGGGGAGGCTTATGCAGAGCTGCTCCCTTTTTTCGCACGAGGCTAGCCAGCGGTGCAGCTGTAAGCGAGAAGGCATGTATATATAGTATTATATATGTATTATATAATAATATATTAATATATATAATATATATATATATATATATATTATATATATATATATATTTTTTTATCTGAAACGAAATTATCATTGTTTTATCATCCTTTTCATTTGTGGCAAATGTTTATTGCTATTACTTTTATTATCATTTTTAGAATATGTCATTATTGCATTTAATATTACCATTATCTATATCACTGTTGTTTTATTATTATCATTATTTCACTATTACGGCCATTATCAATATCATTATCATGATTACTATTGATGCTGTTGTGATTAATAATAATGATAATTATCATTATCACAATTATTCTGCTGTCGTCTTTTCAAATAACAAATGTGTTGCATATGCGATGTAGGCTTAGAAATGACGGCCATTTCTTGATTTTTACACGAGCAGATTTCTCAGTGACGCTGTTTACAGTTTTTACGAATATTAATGCGTACATGTGCGTTTCTTTCGTAAATTATTTTAGTCTTGCTCATGGTGAATATAGTTGTTTATATATAAGGACTTCATGAATATACAGGTTGTAATGTATTTCATTGGCAATAAGAACATTCATAATGATGTAGGACTACTTAAATGTTAAAGATTCTTGTGTAGTTGACTGACAAGCGACAATCGTTCGTTTTCTATTATTCGTGTCTACTTCACTTGCAGTTGAGCAGATTAAATTATTGCCATTGTTGAAATACATTTTGATGATGAAGATTATTAATATATATATATATATATATATATATATATACACACACACACACACACACACACACACACACATATATATATATATATATATATATATATATATATATATATATATATATATATATATATATATATTATATATATAATATATACATGTGTGTGTGTGTGTGTGTGTGTGTGTACATATAATGTATATATACATATAATGTTTGTATGCATGTGTATGTGTATATATATATATATATATATATATATATATATATATATATATATATTATTACTTTTTATTATTATTATTTTATTTTATTTTTGTAATTGTCCTTATATGTCTACCTTTTTCAAACTCTCCTCCCCTCTCTCCCTTTATATAAATATCCGTGTATTTCATTTTCTCGTTTCGTTTATCTGTTTCTTTCCCTCTCTGCCTGACTCCTCTCTCTCTGGGGGGGGGGGGAGCTAGGGGTGTCAAGAAGGGGTACCAGGAGGAAGGGAATCTGGGGAAGAGCACTGTTGTGACATGAGTGATTCCCGCGTGTATCCGGGAGGGAGTGGGAAGGATAGAGGGGATGGAGGGAGGGTG
>NW_020869983.1:556108-561110 GCF_003789085.1 Penaeus vannamei
GATCATATAGTTTTTATGTGTTATCATATGTTATTCTATGCTATTGTATTCATTTACATTCTTTTGGTATAGGATATGTGGATATATACAATAATGATCTCACCAATATATATGAGCATATATCTATGGGGCGCACTAATTCACTCTATGTATACACGTATAGTGGTAAGATCCCTTACTCCATAGCACCGTGCCAGGGCTATGATGAGCGGCTATTACGAGCTATTTAACAGATCCGCACAAACACTGGTCCCACACCGTCCCCTACTAATTACTAGCGTATACCAACACCCTCACTTAACTACACCACATGACTTATATATACCTCCTATACCAACTATAGTGACGAGTAATATAATCAGCTATGCCTCTAGTAGTATATAACTGAATTATACGTAAATATTATATTAGGATATACATGACACAGCTATAGGTGAAGTAATATTAATATACAGAGGGTAGTATGGGTATGATAGATATACATATAGTATATAGTATACAGTAGTTGGATGATATATAGATAACAGGAGTATGAAGAGGGGTAGTATATTACATGGTGATATATATATTATACATATATGAGTATAGGTATAGGCATATAATTTATATAGTAACAGGGTAAAGATAGTATAGCGGGATATACATATAGATGGGAGAGCGGGGATATATAATAGTACATAATATATATTAATATAGCATAGTATAGTATATAGGGTACATATATAGGTGATAGGTATACATAAGTATAGTATTAGTAGGTAACAGTATGAGGGGTAGATATATATACAGGTATATATATTATATACAGATCATATAGGGTGATAGTATACGAGTAAGCTATGATAGTATAGTATCAGTATATATATTAATACATAAGAGTTAGAGTATAGTTAGTAGATACAGAATAGGTGAGTGGTTGATGAGGTAGTAAGAGATAATATATATAGTATAATGAGGTTAGTGTAGGTATGTAGTGTAATATATTAGATAGGCGAGTAGAATAATTATATAGAGATATGGTTTATAGTGAAGTATATAGTAGGTGGAGGTGATTGAATAAACAGTGGATAGTACTATAACATATATAGTATTCATATTATTATATATGAGTGGATATAGTATATTGAATGATGTATATAATTTGTAGTAATACGTGATGTTAACGCAATGATTATATATACCAGGTTGAACTTTGGGGATAGAAGTAATAACAACTATATTCGTATTACATATTATATATAATTAGGCGCTCACTAGCCAGCGCTCCCACCTACCTACCATACTGCACCCTAGTAGGCCCCGGTATATGACTACCCGCCCGGGTACTACACGGGGGGTGGCCATAACACTCATAGTGGATTAGGCCCTATATATCAGGAGCGGTTATATTATATATAGTATATATTATATATATATATATAACATATCATACTATATATATATATATATATATATATATATTTAAAAATAGTCTTTATATGTCTACCTCTTTTAAACTCTCCTCCTTTCTCTCTCTTTAAATGAATGTATGTGCCTCTCCCTCTTTGCATACGATAAATATGATATAGTGTTGAAGAAGAAACATATGGACTAGATTTTATTGTTTCCGGTGTGAATAGATACTGTGTGTACTCTTATGTCCAATATCACTGTCCTTTTCAGCAAAATGAATCTGTGTTTAGGACTGTTTCTATTCAGTCCCTCACTTTCTCTACATTTCTTTTTCTTTCCAATTTTCAATCCCCCCCTTCTATCTCTCTCTGGCTCTTTCACTCTCTCCCCATCTTTTACTGATGTTATAAATAAAACAGCGTATCGTAGATTTGAAAAAGGGGCTACATGCATAAAAAATTGGAAGCTATTACATCAAAACAACTGTTAATAATAACATGGGTGATAATAACATCAACAAAGGTCATAGCAATAACAACGATAGTCATTATTAATTATTACCACCATTACCCATTTTCGAATTGCCTTACCAATACAAATCAATTACAGTTCACGGAATCTCTTCTCATCGGCGCAAATCTTCATCCCGAAGAGCATTAGATGCCACCTTACAGTTACTTTGAAATCTTTAAATCTTTTAATTGGAAGGGGTGTCTGTCTTATTATTGTTGTTGTTTTGATGTTATTGTTGCTACCATTATTAACATGAATACTCGTAGCAAAAGTACTATTAGGCTCTGAGAATTTTTCTTATAATTTTGTTAGCTGTTGATATTTCGATCTTCTGTCCCGCCCAAGATATGCCAACTGCCCTGCGTTCGGCCACCCTGCATTCCTCCAACGCTGTTGCAAATGCTGATTTTCCACTATAGATTCTCACAAATTCGCTCCGACCAAGAACACATTCTTCTACAGGGGTACAGGCACACTTCCTAAGTATTTATTTAATATCTGTTAATTTAAAACCAACAAGATGCTGGTAATGAGAACGCAAGTGATGTCTTGAAGCAAGAGTGGTTATCTCCACATTCAGAAGATGCTATTGTTCTTGTCAGTTACTGATTCATTAACATAAAACGACCAAGAACCAGTACAAGTCTTACCTTATAATTTCCTAATTATCATACATACTAATAATACCTGATAGTTCCTTCAAAACGTTGCAAGATGCATCAGAATTGAAATTGTGATTAACATTATCAGGGAAAATGTCGCTGTACCAAGTGATCATGATAACTGTACTGCAGATACAAATAGATAAGATGAAATATATGATGAGAAAGATGAATAGCGATGATGATTAGATTGTAATTCATTAAATTAATATATATACACACAGATGTGCCACGTTAGAGTGCATCACAGCAACAGCAAACCACATGTCATCTCCCACTAGTGTCTGTTGCCATAAACACTGACATCCATCCCCCAGCAAACACTGTTCTGACGCCTGTGACGGGTACCAGGCAAGGTTCATTCCTCTCGGCTGTGTCGCCCAAACCAAGCTGGCCGTACCTAAAAACATGAATAAATAAATAAAAATTACATTTGTATGGCATTTCATGTTTAAGGAATTATCCAGTGATAGAACTAAAAGAAATGCATATTGAAATATCTAGGGTTATGATATAAAGTAATATCTGACCTCGGCCAAAAGTATAAATCTATATATGTATATCAGTAATATAAAATCATTTACTTGAACTTGATTAATCTTTCAATACTCTTCTAGAGAGTTGATGCATAACAACTATCACCTTTAACCACCCTTTATTGTACCTTCCTATACTGCTATATGACCTTATAGCACTAAATCTAACACATTTATTTTGCTTTTAAACCATTAACCTTTCAACTGTGAAGACAAAGGATATAACTTAATGAAAACCTTAAGTGGCAAAGCACTTAACTTGTTCATGCCAGTGGACCATACACTCCCATCCTCTGCAAATGTTTGAAAAAGGAGATTAATACATACCATATTATTTTGCATATGCCTTAAAACTAAGAGAATAACAAGACTGAATTGGAATATGGCTCATGAATCATTAACAATTTTGACACTGTAAAAAATTTTTTTGGCTCTATACTGTTAAAAAAAAAAAAAAAAAAAAAAAAAATGATGCTTTAGTTACAGAAAATATGCCTATAACATTCATATGAACTCTAAGTGTATATGGTAATAGTGTAATCTTACCAAGCTGATATAATGTGTGCCTATCTCCACTTTTGACATCTATGATTGCCATATCTTCATTCCAGAAGTCCAACAGCCTGGGGGAGGTCTGTACATTCACAACATCCTTTGCCCGGCCCTTGTTGATTCTCGGATCAGTTCTGCAATCTCCTGTTCCTTCGAGAGATGCTTTATGATCATTGCCACTCCATTCATTGGTCCTAATTTCTTCCACCTTGCTGTCACTGTGTATTGTGTCTGTCATATGAACTGGTTCGGGACATCGGCATCTGTGGCTAAATGTTCCCAAAATCGATGCCTCCTGATCTGCCTTGGCTGGGAAGCCCAACTGGCCGCTTTCATTCCAGCCCCACGTGTATGCGTCACCACTCGTGCTCAAAGCTGTTGAAGAGAAAAAGAAGTAAGAGAGAGGATATGAGGAAGACAAAAGGGGGAGTATAAAGAAAAAGGAAATGAGAAAGATGAAGGGAGAAGAAATGAGAATGACAAAAAAGGGAAGAAGAAAAGAAAGGCAAAGAGAATGACAGAAGGAAGGAGAGAGGAAATGAGAGACAAAAGAGGAAGAAGAAAAAGGAAATAAGCTAGTTAAAACGGGGAAGAAGAGAGGAAATAAGATAAAACAATAGAGAATAAGAAAAGAGATGAGATGAGAAAGACAAAAGGGGGAAGAAGAGAGAAACAACCAAGATAAAGAGGAAGAAGAGAGAGGAAAGAGACAAAAGGAGGGAGAAGAAAAAAAGAAACGAGAAAGTAAAAACAGAGACTTGAAATTACATTAGAATATCACAAGCTAAAATTCAGTGTTGAAAATTCTGCATTTCTTTGATGCAAGAGCTCATTCCCCAAACATAACTCTATACTCTACCTCCACAGATCCAAAATTCCTTTCCCTAAGATTTGAGGTAACAATACTGTACTATGTGCTAAGGAAGGCCTAAAGGAAATTTAAATTGGTAAAAGAAGATTATTAAAATTTTACGGATGATCCTCTATTTCCAGAAACATGATGTTATTAATTTACTCAAGATACCATACAGTATATTTCTTAACACACTAATTTCAGGATTAAACTCAAACCATTAAAGGCAACAATTAATTAAGTATTTATATATGAGAAAAATATGCATACATTATCGTCATCAAAGATAACATACACCCACAGCCACAGCCCACCCACACAAATAATAACAAAAAATTAAAAATTAAAAATATATAATTACCGACACAGTGCCAACCCCCCGAGGCTATGGAGGAGATAGTAATGCCTTGAAGACTCTCTACTGGTTCTGATTTGATCGATCTGGCACAATGTCTCCAGTTTGCCAAGTTGACCACGCCCTAAAGTGGCGATAC
>NW_020869983.1:563710-603710 GCF_003789085.1 Penaeus vannamei
CTGAAAGAAGAGCAGTGTGCTATTTCTCTTTTGGTCATGACATCTTGGAAGGTGTTATTTGTCAGCAGCATCCGAGTGGGAGACTTGGTCATCTGGTGAAATAGAAATCTGAGATAAGTCATAAAATCTACCTGTCAATTCAACCAGCAACACTCAGAATATATCTTTTACACTCTCTCGAAATCGTTCCCATAATCACCATTCATGACCAAGAAATAACATTTCACATTCCTTCTCCCACCTTACATAAATGCTAAGGACATCAAACTTACTTCAATGTTCTCATTTATCGCTATCTCCTCGTCATCTATGAAGAGTGCCATTAACTGGAGTTTGAAAATATTGTAGTCCCAAGGTTGCTGACTCCTGAAACATGTGATAGGTATTTGCAGACTGATCCCACAGACATATCTAACCAATTTTATTCATCTAGCTGGAAGGACCCTGTTACTATGTTACAGAGGTCATATATATTAATATATAATATATATAATATATTATATATAATATATATATATATATATATATATATATATAAGCACCATACTTATAATGTATATATGTGAATTTCATATGAATTTTAATTCTTCTTAAATTGATCAGTCAATTTTCTTAGTATAAAGAGCATAATTTTCAAATGACTAGATGTACAATTCTGAGGAATGAGGAGTGCCTAGCCACGTCCCACAGCGAGAAGAGCCTACCGACCCTGTTCTCGAATGCTTCGCCAGTTGACTTAGGGCAACACACTGACCAGGGATCTTGGCCCTGGCCAGACCTCCTCCCTGGGGGTCTCTCCCACGCGCGCCCCCCACTCGGCGCGCCCTTGGGCTCCCTTTGCCCACAATTGCACAGCCCGAGCCACGCTACCTACCCCTCCTATCAATAAACAGCTGAACCAGAATTGTGTCTCCATAAACCCACCAAATCAGGGCAAACACAAAACCCCTGACAACTGGTGGCAAGCGGCGGAATGACACAAACAACAAGCCTCCGAAAAACTGTAAGTACACCATAGGCAATTATTTTCTTTTCTTTCCCCTTTCTTCGCCTATGTGTGCATGCCGTACTACTTTTTACGAGTGCAGTGATTTTTCCAACCAAATATCTGAACAAGTGTCCGTACAAAGTGCATTTTCTTTCCTTCTTTCTGTTATCTACCATGTTTTTTTCTCGTCATGGTAGATCGTCGTTTTTTTTTAAGGGAATCAATTCCCATTTTTATCACTTGCGAGAGTGCATTTTCTTTCTTTGGCCTAAAATCCAACTCGATCGTGCTAGCTTATTTAGCATAAATCGCTTATAATGCTTAACTCGTGTGGGAGAAATAGATCGTGCATTTTCTCTAAATTATTATCTATTTCTACGGACATTCTAGGTCACGTGTCTAGTCCTAAGCATTGATATTCTTGACATTTCTTTTCATTCTCATTATCTCTCACTGTGTTAACCGACGCCATGTCGACGTTCAATTCGTATATTATTACTAAGTGCATTTATTTCGGCTCGGTTTACCAATGCATTTGTGAGATTTTTGAATATTTAAATAATTTAGTTGAATTATGCACAAACAAACATAACACCCCCATGCTTCTCACTTACCCCCATCCCCCATTACCTAAACCCCCTCCCTTCCTCCTAACCCCCACCCGTTAATCTCCCCTCCCTCTCTACCTATTTTCAATATTTTTGTTTAGTCCACTAGCGTTTAATTTTTTTTAGTCGTGATATTTATTTAAAATAAAATATTATAATACGTTAAATTTGGTAAATGTGATATACATCTCGACTGCCCTAGTCTTAATGACTATATGTCTTCCTGATCTTTTATGTCCTTGTGATTCTTAAGTTTATTATCCGATATTAAGCTTCGGACGTTTTATATTTTTTTTCTTTTCATATCTGTATTTATACAAGAAAAGTGTGCCTTGCTCATTTGTATGTTTATATGAATATCAACTTCATTATTTTTATGTATAAAGTGTTGTATTCGTTTTATAGTGCGAATGACCACACATGGTTGTTCACGTGAAATCAGGTCAGGTCCCATCAACTTTTATAATGACCTGTATTAGCCTCGATTTTTTTCTTTTTACATTTAAGCTTATTTATACGTGTATAATATTGTGATTATATCATTATCTCGTTATCGATGTATTTACGATAGTGATGAATTTACTTCCGGTTTGCATGAATATATTGGGAACTGTAATAATATCAGCATAATTCATTGAATTAGATCATATGATTTCAAGTTATTATTATAGTATATTTGTGCATATTCCGAAGTATATTTCGCTGTAATTATTCGTCTTCTTTATAGATATATTTTTTCATTAATCATTCAAATATGGTAAATCCTTCGTTTCATTTATTGGTAATTTCTAGATTATTGTGTACTTATTTTTTTCACAATATTTAATTTTATATATACTAGCTATTGCTATTTTTAGCGAATGTTCGGATAACGACCTCATTTGACCTTACTCAGTTAGGTACTTATAGCCATCTGACTCTGCTCGACCCAAAAATACATTCAAGCTATTTGTATTTATTTTTAATTTAGCTATCTCCGTGTTATAGATTAATTATATTATATAGCTACTGCGATTTCATATTGTTCGTGATTTTCGCTTAATCACAAACCTCACCTCATCATTATTACATGGTCCTTGGTGATGACCCCCAGCTGGATATGGACATGTAATTAGGTTAAGGTAATTAATGTTAAGTTGTCTTGTATGTGCCAAGCCATACTTCTTACCGCAATACATGAGATTATCGCTGGTATTCCCCAAGAAGATGGGTACCCAATTGCGTTCTGCGTATGAGTTGGATGATGTGTCCCTTCTAGGGTTGGGTCATCATGTTTCATGATGTTGGGTCATGATGATGTTTCATGATGATGTTGTTTCATGATGATGTTTCATGATGATGTTGGGTCATCATCACATGATGTTTCATCATCATCATGTTGGGTCATCACTTTCCTCAGGGAATTTATTTTAACGAAGGTTGTCATTCAGCTGTCAGTTGTCTCAGGGAAGCTGATCCAAACCAGTCACCGTTTCATTCATTTTACGTACTAATTAAAGTACAATTTTGTATTTCACAAAGTAGTTGATTAATATTGCAAACCGTAAATTCATTGTTATCAGTGTGAATGTTTTTTGTTTTTTTTTTACATACAGTCAGATCGGTAATTAATTTCATTGCATGCAGCCCACATCCCTGCCCCTGTCTACATACCTGACCCCTCCCCCCATCCTCACCCATACCTCTTTTACCTTACCTCCCGCCCACCCACTCCTCCTCCCCTTCGCTTATTTCTTCCAACTTCCACGCCATCCTATTCCTTTTTTACTCTCACTTTTACTTTAACAAATTACTAATGACTCTAAAAACTAAAATATATTTATCAGCATTCTATTTTCTACTTGTGTGCTATACTCTGACTTACTCATTTCATAACTCACGATTCATTAACACTCGTCTTCTCACGACTCACGCACCCACATGCACACATCGCCCCGCAGAAACCCGTTAATTCCAGAAGAATTACATGCGTACTGTTTCCGGAAGATAACCGACTTGCGCCAATCGTGTATTCTTGTCCTGCATTAAGTTTTATCGTGCAAATGTTGTCTTGAAAAAGTATATTTTGATGTAATGAGTCGCTCCCGAAGTATGAGGACTGCATTACCTGTTTTCATTATTGCTTTGCCTCAAATTGCTGTTGGTGACGTGTGATAGATAACTTCAATGAAATGAGATACATTTACTATTAGTCAGACGTATACCGTATGCACTATTGCACTGCACACTTCTGAACTCTGCATTGTTGCATTTTTTTTTTTTTCCAAGGAAGTTCGTCGTTCAAGACAAGTCCTTGCGGACTGCGACACCTTTTGCTTCCTTTGTAGTTTTGCACAATGCTTATCTCTTGTAGATTTTCATTTCCTGCTATCTGAGACAATTGCAACTCAAGCAAGTCCTCGCGGACTATTGCAATTGTCTCCCTAAGCATGTTCCTCTGTCTATCCTTGGACAGTGAATTATTGAAAAAAATATAATAAAAATTGAAAATTCAAAATATTTGTAATAACAATCATTGCAATCTGATATATTTTGATTATATCTTACGGCCCCTGCTATTACACAACCCCCCCCCCCCACTGTTTGCCCTCCTGTCTCTTGCCCTGTCTCTGCCTCGGTGTACTTGTTTCAGAGAACGCCAGCACCAGACCGTCGGGAGGCGACGGTTAGTAGCATACGCCGGACGATCTGAGGAATGAGGAGTGCCTAGCCACGTCCCCCAGCGAGAAGAGCCTACCGACCCTGTTTTCGAATGCTTCGCCAGTTGACCCAGGGCAACACACTTGACCAGGGATCTTGGCCCTGGCCAGACCTCCTCCCTGGGGGTCTCTCCCCGCGCCCCCCCACTCGGCGCGCCCTTGGGCTCCCTTTGCCCACAATTGCACAGCACGAGACAGCCCGAGCCACGCTACCTACCCCTCCTATCAATAAACAGCTGAACCAGAATTGTGTCTCCATAAACCCACCAAATCAGGGCAAACACAAAACCCCTGACAACAATATTACCTCGGCCATCCCATACTGTGCGTAATAATCAGCTGATTTTCTAAAGCAGGTTTCTGGTGCACACAGCGTCATGGACCCCTCCTTTGACATCATTAATAGATCATACTTATCTCTGACCACTAAACGCGGTAGGCAGATTTCCTCTACTCCATCAACTCAGTCCACACTAAGTGCTGCAGTGCCTACTGATTCACCTGGAAATATGTTCTTGGTATATTATTTGGAAGTTTTTAAAATTCGCATTTTTTTACATTATTTAAAGTACAAATGTACAGAGATTGAGAAAACTTTAATTAACGGTCATAAAGAACTCTCATGATACAACTAGCAGGTTTGAAAAAAATATTTTGAATAAAGTAATGCTATTTCCACTGGTCAAATGCTGCAAATATATTGCTCTTGCTGTTCAATAATGCCACAATATGCCATAGCACCCTGGTGAAACCATGAAGAATCCCTAGTCCCTTTTTTAATGAACTTTATAACCTAGATTAAACTTTTAACTTGTTAAATATGTACTCGGGCCATTTGTTAGCTTTTACCAGCATGTGAAGTATAAAGGTCACATCTCTCCATGCAGTCATGTTTTGAACAATTACCTACCCAACTCATTCATCAGAGAATTAACTAGTTAAAATAGCTGCACATTCTGGTAATAGCTGAGTTAACAGCTTAGTTAACCAAAGAAAATGGTATCTAATACTTCCTAACATAATTGCCAAACTATAATATAACTTTACTTTATTACTAGTTGGCATGCTATTGATATAAATAAATCAATATGATTTTTCTATCAAATATGTGTCATGAAATACACATCTTTTTAGAGAACGCCGAGAAAATATAGGACTGAATAACAGGTTACCCTGGTTAATTTTTTTCGATTCCCTCGACTTGGTGCCCTGCGGCCGCTGGCCAGCACCACCTTCACCTCTCTCGCATTGCTAGATAAGTTAAAACGCGTGTTAAACTGTTTTCATTTGTCTTACCTTCATAAAAATCAAAGGATGTCAGTCCGGCGCTGCAGCCAGCCTTCGCCACACGAAATGGTAGATAGATGCTCAGGAGACACCTGTTGACTCTTTAGCAATCATGCCGCGCGTTGATGGTTCCAAACTTCCAATGCTTGCTTTCAGTTGTCTCCAAAAGATATAACGTTTTTAAAAACGATCGAATGTTTACAATACTGTACTGCACAGTTACATTGTACAGGTGATACTCACAATTCCGTAGAAATGTTGAAATTCCTTAAATTTCTTCAAGCTCCCACGAACTCGGGTAACAGTGTTTACATTTCTTGCACCTTTTTCCAAGATATGAACAGCCTGGCACAAAACGAAAACTGACTCAAAGTCAATGCATTACACACAAAAAATCTCAAACACATTATAGTGGCTTGTAAATTTATTGTACAAACCCAATTATACCATAATTACATACAAATCTTAATACTCACAAATATCGAACAATGGTAACATCACTCAATGTCACTGCATTGCACATAAATAAAGTCTCAATTACCTTACAATACCCAGTAATTACATCCTACAACCTGTAACATAGTATAATTAGAAGCATAACTCATTAACATACACAAAGAAAACAATAATTATGTCTGGTAGTGGGCTTTCACATCTATCTAACACATCTAAAGAAAACATGCCAAATACCACCAACGCTTACCCTGTTTTATACAAGTAAAGATTTATGATTTTTTTTTTCTACAACCACATTGATACATGTAGCAAAGTAAATTTGTATGCTATCCTTATAATGTATAGCAGTTTGTTTGTTTTTTAAGAAAAAAAAATCCCGAAAACATGATGTATGGGAAATTCTCGTCGCAATAAAATGGTAAATTATAAAGATTAATCACCAAGAAAGGTGAATTATGCACCCTACTCACCCATTTGACCAAGTTTACCTTAAGCGTACATAAATTTGCCATTTCCTTACCCCACATCTTTAACATTGTACACAGACAAACAAACGTCACACAATGAGGTCAGACTCATGACAAATTCTCCCCTCATGCCCCATACCCATGCCATAACCATTCTTTGATATCATATCGTCGTTATTATTATCATCATTTTTTTTTCAATCATATTATTACAGTCCTCACATTGTGTCTAGTGTCCTTATTAATGCTGAAATTTATGCTTCATTAGTTTTAAAGTATTGGTGAATATGCAACTTGTAACTAACTGATGGAGTCGATATCTGTTGCAATAAGGGTAATGCACTGCAGACTCCATGCTTTATATGGGCTTATATAGTCATAATCACTGCAAGTTAATTTTAAGCCGGCTCAAGGCTGTAAAAACTGGTATCACGCCCCGTCGCATGGCAAATCTACTACGAAGGAACCGCGCCCGCCGCACGTTGAATCTACTACGAAGGAATCGGACACGCCGCACATTGAATCTGCTACGAAAGAATCGCGCCCACCGAATGTTTTGTTAACTCGCACTTGCGCTCATACAGCACCCGAAATGCGCACGTTTACTTTTTAGTCCGGAAGCCCAGAGACATTTGTTTCACATCACGAGTACAAAAGGTTTGAGGCCTAGAATGTATGCATCTATGAAAGGAGACCCCAAAAAGACAATTCTTAAGTGTCCATCTCATGCACTTGAGAATGCAAGATATACTCTTTGAGACCCACCCTTGGGAATGTGTCAATACTATCCACACTGACAAAAGGGACAATCATAGATTGTATACAAACACAATGTTTTATTTTTTTAAACACAAAAATGTACTAAGTGTGCATGAGTAATGTTCTACCGCCCATCAATAATTAAATCTAAAATCTTGGAACCATAAACAATCTTTAATTTAACAAAATATAAATTTATCAAGATCAATATCTAATGCCCAAATTTATTAACTATATTGCTATTTTATCGCGGACTATCGCTTATAAACTATTTAGCTTGTTTAAGCTAATTACCCTGAATTAAAAACAAATTTTAATGTATGTGAAAATTTTAACTATCATCATTATCACTATTGATATGAATATCATTATCATTATCATTATTTCCATTGTTATTTTTATCTATATATATTTTTTTATCTCTATCATTTCCATTTCCATGCATACTAAGTACATTCCTGTGTAGTTTATAAAAATAGATAAATAGATAAATAAAACATTGCTCAATGATTGTCCCTTTCGTCAGTGTGGATAGTATTGGCGCATTCCTGAGGGTGGGTTTCAAAGAGTACATTATGCATTCTTAAGTGGGTTAATGCATGCAATGGACACTTAATAATTGCTGTTCTTGATTCACGATGATCTATTGAACAGTTTGAGACAAATTTGAAAGATGTACTCAAATTGTGAATGAACACTTACCTTGCCAGGGACGGGGTCAATGAGTATGTTTTGCTTTCATAAGTGGATTGATACATGAAATGGATACTTAAGAATGACTGATCTTGATTTAGTACATCCATGTTTCATGGATGTACCGAAACTGTGAATTAAAATGCTAATTAGCCTTCATTAGGTCGTACTTAAGCGACTTAATACATCATCATTATCATCAAGGGGGCTGACGCCGACGGGGGCACATAGCCGCATCCACCCTTCGCTTCCACTTACGAGGATCCCTCATGGCTAGATGCCAGGCAGGGACTCGGCCCATCTCTAGTTCTTCACGGCAGGTTTGGTCGATCTGCCCAAGCCACGACTTCCTCGGTCGTCCCACAGGCCTCCTCCACCCAGGGTTGTCTCGAACAGAGACGACCTGATGGGCAGGATCATCCTGAGGAAAGCGAGCCAGGTGGCCGTATAGCCTGAGTTGGCGATCACGGATTGTGCAGATAACAGTCCTGTGCCAGTCTCATGGTGCAACCGTTGGTTGGACACATGGTCCCGCCAACAGTACCCCATGATCTGGCGCAAGGACCTATTACAAAAGGCTTCAAGATGAGCCTCCAAGGCACAGGACAATGTCCAGGTTTCGCTACCGTATAGCAAAACTGGCATTATCAGGGCCTTGAAAACCTGTAGCTTGGTCCTTCTGCACAGTTACCGACATCTCCAAATACTCTTGTTGAGAGAGTTCATGACCCCTGCTGCCAGGCCAATCCGTCTTCTACTTCATGTCTTGACAGCCCAGAGTTATAACTACACTACCAAGTATGTAAAGCTCTCTGTGACTTCAATGTCCTCGCCGCAAGCACGTACCGACTGAACAGGTTCTCCTAACAAGTCCCCAAATTCCTGGACCTTGGTCTTGGTCCAGGAGACCTCTAGACCCAGGGGCTTCGCTTCATTGCTAAATGCATCGAGAGCCGCCACTAGGGTTTCCAAAGACTCAGATAGAATGGCAACGTCATCAGCAAAGTCAAGGTCTGTAACCTTGATATTGCCCAGCGTTGCCCCACAATGACTTTGAACAGTAGCTCTGCCCAGTATCCAGTCCATGCAAGTGTTGAAAAGAGTTGGTGCAAGGACACAGCCTTGCCTCACTCCTGAACTAACAGGAAAGAAGCTCGACAGGCCCCCACCACACTTTACAGCACTTTCAGTACCAGTATACAGGCTTGCTATTAGTCCAATAATCCTTGTTGGTATTCCTCTCAGCCTCAGGATCTCCCAAAGTGACTCCCGATGCACCGTATCGAACGCCTTCTTGAGGTCGATGTAGGCTGCAAGCAGCCCACGCCCGAACTCACGACGGCGCTCTACAATGACTCGAAGCGCGAGGATACGGTCTATTGTGGACTTACCAGGAGTGAATCCGGATTGCTCCAGTCTCTGGTGCCTCAGTAGATGGTCTCTGATACGTCTCAGAAGGATGTGGGCGAGAACCTTGCCTGGTACACTGAGCAGTGTGATGCCTCGGTGATTGCTGCAGTCCCAACGGTCCCCCTTCCCCTTCCAGAGAGGGATGACCACACCCCTCAACAGGTCAGGAGGAACGGAACCGGACTGCCAGATGGCAGCCAGGACAGCATGTAACCCCCGTGCCATAGGTTCACCACCAGCCTTTAACAGTTCAGCTGGTATGCCGCAGATACCAGCTGCTTTACCACTCTTCAGCTTGGAAATCGCCCCCCTAACTTCAGTTAGGGAGGGAGGGTCCTCACTGATAGGTGGATCGGCAGCGGGATCTCGACACTACCCGCATCCAAGTTAACTGTTGGTGGGTCAACCTGGTACAGCTGCTCAAAATACTCAGCCCAACGTCCCCGCACCGCAACAGGATCTGAAACGATCTGACCACTTACTGAGCGAACTGCTGTCACCTGTGAAGAGGGCTTGGAGTTCAGCTTTCTCAGGGCTTGGTATGCAGGACGAAGGTCATTTACTAAGAAATGGCCTTTCTACCTTGACGTTTTTATTTTCGTATTTACTTGTAATTCTTTGCATGTTTCTATTACTCTGTGAATTAGGTTATTATTTAAAAAAAAAATCTTTTTGAGGTTATATTCTTTTATATTTTCTGTTATAATTTTTTTGATTTGTGTATTTTCTTTTTTCAAGTATTTTTAACATTTGGGTAAATTCTTTTTCTTTTAGTTTATTTTTTGATGGACATTTTATTTGTTAGGGCGTAGAGTGCATTTATTGGAGTGGTCTTCAAACAGCCTGTGGCTATTCTTAAAGCACTATTTTGAACTGCTTAATTTTTTTTTTTTTTTTTTATTATTGTGTCATTTCCTGTTCCATATATTGCTATGCCATATTCTATTTTTGGTTTTATGTAGATATCATGAAATTTTATCATTGTCTCTCTGTTCGCTCCCATGTTGATTTTTTTTTTTCATTGTGTTTATTCTATTTGTACATTTAATTTTTAAGTTATTGATGTGTTTTTCCACTCTAGTTTTGGGGCGTCAAATTCAAGTCCTAGTATTGTATGTTTATTTGTGAAATTTAGCTCTTCATTATTTATTCTTATTATTGGTATTTGTCTTATTTTTTTCTTGTAAAGCACATAACTTTGCTTTTAGTTAGATTTAATTTAAGCTCCCAGCCCATTTTACTATTTGATTTAATCCTATTTCTAGGTTGATTTTTGCTTCTGCTAGGTTTTCATGTATTGTTATCATATTTATGTCATCTGCATATATTATTTTGTTTGTTCTTTTCTGTTAGGTTTAGATCTGTCATCATTATGGAGAATAATAATGGACTTAATGGTGAACCTTGTGGAAGTCCTTTTCTTATTCTTCATTCCTCGGATTTTTGATTTCCTATTATTATTTGGTAGGATCTATTATTTAAAAAGTTATATATCCATCTGAGAGGAGTACCCGTTATTCCAAGTTTATCTGCTTTTATTATTATTGCATCGTGGTTAACCATGTCAAATGTTTATTTTCTAGATCTAGAGATGCTATTAGGGCATATTTTTTTTTCTCTTTATAGGCTTTTTTAATATGAAAATCATTTATTTGTAGCGTATCTATAGTTGAGCTGTTAGGTCTGAATCCTGTTATGTCTTGACTTATTTTGTTATTGTTTTCAAGCCAGCATATGTCTGTTGTTTATT
Organism: Penaeus vannamei; assembly: GCF_003789085.1. Lineage (NCBI taxonomy): Eukaryota > Metazoa > Arthropoda > Malacostraca > Decapoda > Penaeidae > Penaeus > Penaeus vannamei. The sequence goes on from NW_020869983.1 coordinate 574,828, forward strand.
ATGCTTTTCCAGTATTTTTTCCTAAACATGAGATTCTGCTTATGAATCTATATGATTTTTTATCTGCTGGATCTTTATCCGGTTTTAATATCGGATTTACTAATGATTTCCTGAATTCTATAGGATATTCTTTTATCCATAACTGATTATACGTTTATTTTTTTCCAGTAAGTTATTTGGGATGTTTTTATAAAATTCATAGGGGATATTGTCTGGGCATAAGCTTTGTTTTTTGTCTTTTTATTACTGATATTAATTCTTTTAATGTTATCTCCTTATTTAATCCGCTTGTGGTAGGCAATTCTTTTAAATTCTTTAATTCTGATTTTATTTATCAAGCATTTTGTTTTTGTGTTTATTATTCTTTGGAATTCTTCTGTTAGCAGTTCTAATTTCCTTTTAGTTTCTTGTACTGGCTGGTCATTATTTATTAGAGGGTAGTTGTTGATTCTATTATTACCTGAAGGTTTTTTAATAAAATCCCTGAATTTTTAGTTGGGTTTAAAATTAAAGAGGCAGACATTTGACCATTTCTTTTTTCCTTTTCTATTGTATCTCTTGCTATCATTTGATTTTTTTTTGTATTCTATTCTTTTTTTCGTTAGGATTTTTTCTCCATTTGTTGAATGCTTTGTTTCTTTGCTTTATTACTTCCTTACATTTTTGATTCCACCAAGGTTTTGTTGGTTTATTTTATTAAAGTCATTGTTTAATCTGAAATGTTTTGTCCCTATGTTTTTTACTATTTATGTTATTTCTTTCAGTGATTTTATCTAACCTACATCTGTTTTTCGTATTCTTTAAATGTTATCCAACCTTCTTCATTAAATTTCCATTTACTTTCTTTAACAATTGTTTCTATATCGTGACTAATATCTCTTTACGACTGGAAGGTAAGCACTTCCTCCATATATATTGTTCTACTTCTAGGTGGCTTAGTTTCCGGGGTGCCCAGAACTAGGTCTATTGTAGATCCTTTACCTGTTTTTGGATCAATTCTATGATTTGTTTTTTTTTGGAGTTAGCAATAGCCCTTTACTTCCTAAAAGAACAAATTTGTCCACTTTTAAATAAATGGTCCTTTTGGGTAAAATATCCTGATTTGGAAGGTGTTTGCTGAAGACGACTTTTGAGTCCGGTTATGTTGATGGTACTGGCAACTCTGCGTCAGCCCTGGTTCTTCCCGAAGCTCAGAAAACTCGGAAACATGAGAGGGTGTGGACGCTAAATCGTGCACTGACTGCGACAAAATTTTAAGCCATCATGGATCCTGAACCAGGTAATTTACTGCAGAGGTCTTTTCTCTGTGTAATAGGCGATATTATAAACTATATGTGAAGTACCAGTATATTCATTAATTGATAAAAAATAAAGGTTTTATGCTAACATGTATAAATGTGACAAAGCTGTCCTATGAGGCATATGCATACTTGACCATATGGTATACTTGACCATATGTGAACACAGACTACTGCTTATACTTTTGCAACAAACATCTTTCATCTGTGTTCCCTTACTGTACCATATATCTTACTTTTTATATGTTTATAAAAGAAAACTTTGTGTGTCCAGTTCTGTAATCTACCATAAAGACGTGGCAGATTATACTGAAACGAGGTTGCATACTGCACTATAATTATGTGCGTACTGTACTAAAATGAATTAGTAATTATTTTCAGGTTGATCAGGAATGACAACAACCAGTTTTTATAAGGATGCAAAAGGATATAGGCAACTAGATATGCATCAATATTTGTGCGTACGTGATACAGAAGATATTGTTGAATATGCTGTGGATGAGGTGGATGATACTTGCTCACCATATGAGTCTAAGAAAGGTACATAAGTTATTTACGAAATAATGTTCAATAAAACTAGCCACAATATTCATCTAAAAAATCAATGTGTAAAATAATAAAGCAACCGATATCTGTGTCCCTGATCAAGATAATAAAATATGAGTAGAATAAACATTCTGGTGAAAAGTTGACTGATATATTTTACATAGACAGGATATAAAGAATGTTTCAAATATTTCAGAGCTGTCTGCTAATGGGGGTGAATTCTATAGGATATTCTTTTATCCATAACTGATTATACGTTTAATTTTTTTCCAGTAAGTTATTTGGGATGTTTTTATAAAATTCATAGAGGATATTGTCTGGCCATAAGCTTTGTTTTTTCTTTTTTATTACTGATATTAATTCTTTTAATGTTATCTCCTTATTTAATCCGCTTGTGCTAGTCAATTCTTTTAAATTCTTTAATTCTGATTTTGTTATCAAGCATTTTGTTTTTGTGTTTATTATTCTTTGGAATTCTTCTGTTAGCAGTTCTAATTTCTTTTTAGTTGCTTGTACTGGTTGGTCATTATTTATTAGAGGGTAGTTGTTGATTCTATTATTACCTGAAAGTTTATTAATAAAATTCCCGATTTTTTTGGTTGGGGTTTAAAATCTAAAGAGAGGCAGAAATTTGACCAACTATTTCTTTTTTCCTTTTCTATTGTATCTGTTGCTACCATCTGTTTTTTTCGTTAGGATTTTTTCTCCATTTGTTGAATGCTTTGTTTCTTTGCTTTATTACTTCCTTACAATTTTGATTCCACCAAGGTTTTGTTGGTTTATTTTTATTAAAGTCATTGTTTAATCTGAAATGTTTTGTCCCTATGTTTTTTACTATTTATGTTATTTCTTTCAATGATCTTATCTTACCTACATCTGCTTTTCGTATTTCTTCTTTAAATGTTATCCAACCTTCTTCATTAAATTTCCATTTATTTTCTTTAACAATTGTTTCTATTTTGTGACTAGTATCTCATTCCGACTGGAAGGTAATCACTTCCTCCATATATATTTGCTTCTACTTCTAGGTGGCTTAGTTCCGGGCTGGCGTGCCAGAAACTAGGTCTATTGTAGATCCTTTACCTGTTTTTGGATCAATTCTGATTTTTTTTTTTTTTTTTTTTTGAGTTAGCAACAGCCCTTTACTTCCTAAAAGAACATATTTGTCCACTTTTAAATAAATGGTCCTTTTGGGTAAAATATCCTGATTTGGAAGGTGTTTGCTGAAGACGACTTTTGAGTCCGGTTATGTTGATGGTACTGGCAACTCTGCGTCCGCCCTGGTTCTTCCCGAAGCTCAGAAAACTCGGAAACATGACAGGGTGTGGACGCTAAATCGTGCACTGACTGCGACAAAATTTTAAGCCATCATGGATCCTGAACCAGGTAATTTACAGCAGAGGTCTTTTCTCTGTGTAATAGGCGAATTATAAACTATATGTTGAGTACCAGTATATTCATAATTGATTAAAAAATAAAGGTTTTATGCTAACATGTATAAATGTGACAAAGCTGTCCTATGAGGCATATGCATGGCATACTTGACCATATGTGAACACAGAATACTGCTTATACTTTTGCAACAAACATCTTTCCTCTGTGTTCCCTTACTGTACCATATGATATCTTACTTTTTTATATGTTTATAAAAGAAAACTTTGTGTCCAGGTTCTGTAATCTACCATAAAGACGTGGCAGATTATACTGAAACGAGGTTGCATACTGCACTATAATTATGTGCGTATTGTACTAAAATGAATTAGTAATTATTTTCAGGTTGATCAGGAATGACAACAACCGGTTTTTATAAGGATGCAAAAGGATATAGGCAACTAGATATGCATCAATATTTGTGCGTACGTGATACAGAAGATATTGTTGAATATGCTGTGGATGAGGTGGATGATACTTGCTCACCATATGAGTCTAAGAAAGGTACATAAGTTATTTACGAAATAATGTTCAATAAAACTAGCCACAATATTCATCTAAAAAAATCAATAAGTGTAAAATAATAACGCAACCGATATCTGTGTCCCTGATCAAGATAATAAAATATGAGTAGAATAAACATTCTGGTGAAAAGTTGACAGATATATTTTACATAGGATATAAAGAATGTTTCAAATGTTTCAGAGCTGTCTGCTAATGGGGGTGAACCTCCTGATGATACTCTTGTATTAGAACTTGACTTCAGTCTCCCCACCCCATTCTCAACCCAACCCAAGAAGGAATGTAGAAAATTCTCAAGGTTGTACTGAGAACATGTTCATGACATACAATTCCCACAATTGATGCCAGTGGCAGCAGTGAAAATGAAGAGGGCATCTCTCATCCAGCAAATCTGTTCAAGCGATGGATGACCTCTGATGACCTCTTAGATATTGTTGCTCAGCAGTCCAACTTGTATGCAGTACAACAAAATATAAACATACTATTAGCTTTAGAGAGGTCAGATCTTCGAAATGCTTTGGATTGTGAATGACTATTTCTGTCTGTAGAATACCTAATACGAGATTGCACTGATCAAGCTTTTCTGTGGGAAATAAAAAAAAAAAATCAGTTCAACCATATGCAATGACAGGTGGGAGGAAGCAAAAGTGAATTAACACCTCACAGATAAATCTCAAACAGATTCTAAAGACAAATTAACTAAGATAAGGTTCTTACTCGGACACCTGAGATCAAAATTCAAAGAAATCCCCATAACAATATTTGTGTGTAGATGTAGATGAATTCAAGGAGAATTCATATATTCCTAAGAAACCACATAAACGTGCATATATGATTTTATGAATTATGTTTAATAAATCGAATATCTTTTAGCACTTGTCTGAAATATATAAACACACACACACACACACACACACACACACACACACACACACACACACACACACACACAACACACACACACACACACACACACACACACACACACAGTGACATGACCAATCATTTGGCCTTGAAAGGAAAGGGAGGTTACTCTTACTCATCAAATTAGGGACTAAAATTGATTATAACCCTGATAACTAATGATTGGTTACATTGGTATGTACAAGAAAAAACAAAATCAATATGAGATTTGCCGGGGATACTGTAAAGCTTATGTATTATTATTATTTTTTCTTCAGTGTATGTTTCGCCCAATATCATTTGTTTTCTGTTTAGAATATTAAGGGGTATATATTTCTTCTTCCTTCTTTTTATAGGGTTTTTAGACTTTTGAGCAGTCTATATCTCCTGTATCCTTTTTGTTTTCTATGCTTTCTTTTATATGATCTCTGTTAATTTGGTTTTTCTTAGGAAGATTTGGTGTGTCTTAGAGTGTAGTACGTTTCTGTTGGGGACAGATCTGCAACTGTGAATAATAGGTTTATGTTAGGGTTGATTACTTTGATTTTTCTTAAGGCTTCTTTCAATTTAGTTCTGTTGGAGTGAAATCGTGGACAGTGTAGCGCTAAGTGTTCTATATCTTCTTGGTTATGACACCATCTGTCGAGGGGGTCATTTATTATTTTCATTCTATGTAGGTGTGATTTAGTCTTGTGTGCGTTTTTTATTCTGGTTATGCAGACAATCTAGTTTTCTATTGTTGGATCCTGACCATGGCTGCGGTTCTGTGTTTTTCAAGAGATAATTCTTGTGTTGTTAAAAATTGTGTTTAGCTATGTTTTCCAGTTGCTCTGATTTTTTTATCTTGTTTTATGTTTTTTGTGTCTTCTGTATGGTTGTGGGATATCTTATTTTGTGTTTTTTTTTAGCTGCTTGATCGACTATTTCATTGCCCTTTATGTTTTTATGTGAAGGTATCCACTGTAACATTATTATTTGATTTTGATTTACCATTGTATATATCAATTCTTGTATTTCAAATTATACTTAGAATTCTTTTTCGGGTTAATATTAGTTGAAGTGCAGATTTAGAATCTGTAAATAGTACTGATTTTGATAATTTGTTATTTTGTATGTATTTTAGCCCTTGTTTTATTGCAAAGAGTTCTGCTTCTATTATTTCTGTATTGTTTGGTAGTTTCCATATTGTTGTTATATTGTTATCTTGTATGTATATAGCTGCTGATGTGGAATCGTTGTTTATTTTCGAGCCATCTGTGAATAATTTTTTATAATTTGATATCGTGTGTTTTCTAACATTATATATGTGCTCTTATTATTTGTTCTGGGATATTTTTGTTTGCTCTTCTAAGAATTTTGTTTCTATATTTTTTGTAATATCAAACCAAGGTGGAATAGGGGTTACGCTTGACGTTTTTATCTTTATTTCACTTGCAATTCTTTGCTTGTTTCTATTATTCTATGATTAAGTTATTTTTTATCCTTTTGAGGGTTATATTCTTTATATTTTCTGTTAACATTTTTTTTATTTGTGTATTTTCTTTTTTTTCTAGTATTTTTAACATTTGGGTGAATTCTTTTTCTTTTAGTTTATTTTTGATCGACATTTTATTTGTTAGGGCATAGAGTGCATTTATTGGAGTGGTCTTTAAACATCCAGTGGCTATTCTCAAAGCTCCATTTTGAACTGTTTCAATTTTTTTGTGTCATTTGCTGTTCCATAAATTGTATACCATATTCTATTTTTGGTTTTATGTAGATATCATAGAATTTTATCATTGTCTCTCTGTTTGCTCCCCATGTTGTTGTTTTTTTTTCATTATGTTTATTCTATTTGTACATCTAATTTTCAAGTTATTAATATGGTTTTTCCACTTTAGTTTTGGTGCGTCGAATTCGAGTCCTAGGATTGTATGTTTATTTGTGAATTTTAGTTCTTCATTATTTATTTTTATTATTGGTATTTGTCTTATTCTTTTTTTTGTAAAGCACATTACTTTGCTTTTAGTTAAATTTAATTTAAGCTCCCAGCCCATTTTACTATTTTATTTAATCCTATTTCTAGATTGATTTTTGCTTCTTCTAGATTTTCATTATTGTTATTATATTTATGTCATCTGCATATATTATTTTTTTTTTTTTCTGTTAGATTTAGATCTGACATCATTATTTGAATAGTAATGGACTTAATGGAGATCCTTGTGGAAGTCCTTTACTTATTCTCCTTCCTCGGATTTTTGGTTTCCTATTATTATTTGGTAGGATCTATTATTTAAAAAATATATCCATCTGAGAGGAGTACCCGTTATACCTAGTTTAGCTGCTTTTATTATTATTGCATCGTGGTTTACTTTGTCAAAAGCTTTTTCTAGATCTAGAGATGCTATTAGGGCATATTTTTTCTATTTATAAGCTTTTTAATATGAAAATTGATTATTTGTAGTGTATCTATAGTTGAGCTATTGGGTCTGAAACCTGTTATGTCTTGACTTAGTTTGTTATTTTTTTCAAGCCACCATATTAGTCTGTTGTTTATGCTTTCCATTTTCCCTATACATGAGATTCTGCTTATGAATCTATATGATTTTTTATCTGCTGGATCTTTATCCGGTTTTAATATCGGATTTACAATGATTTCTTGAATTCTATAGGATATTCTCCTTTTATAACTGATTATAGTTTAAAATTTTTTCCAGTAGGTTATTTGGGATTTTTATAAAATTCATAGGGATACTGTCTGGGCCACAAGCTTTATTTTTGTCTTTTTATTACAGAATTAATTCTTTTAATGTTATCTCCTTATTTAATCCGCTTGTGCTTGGCAATTCTTTAAATTTTTAATTCTGATTTTGTTATTAAGCATTTTGTTTTTGTGTTTATTATTCTTTGGAATTCTTCTGTTAGCAGTTCTAATTTCCTTTTAGTTTCTTGTACTGGCTGATCATTATTTATTAGAGGGTAGTTGTTGATTCTATTATTACCTGAAAGTTTCTTAATAAAATTCCATTTTTTGGTTGGGGTTTTAACATCTTACTATCATTTGATTTTTTTTTTTTTTTTGTATTCTATTCTGTTTTTTTCCTTAGGATTTTTTCTCCATTTGTTGAATGCTTTGTTTCTTTTTAGTTTCTTGTACTGGCTGGTCATTATTTATTAGAGGGTAGTTGTTGATTCTATTATTACCTGAAAGTTTCTTAATAAAATCCCTGATTTTTTTGGTTGGGGTTTTAAAATCTAAAGGCAGAAATTTGACCAACTATTTCTTTTTTCCTTTTCTATTGTATCTCTTGCTATCATTTGATTTTGTTTGTATTCTATTGTTTTTTCGTTAGGATTTTTTCTCCATTTGTTGAATGCTTTGTTTCTTTGCTTTATTACTTCCTTACATTTTTGATTCCACCAAGGTTTTGTTGGTTTATTTTATTAAAGTCATTGTTTAATCTGAAATGTTCTGTCCCTATTTTTTATTGTTTCTGTTATTTCTTACAGTGATTTTATCTTACCTACATCTATTTTTCGTATTTCTTCTTTAAATGTTATCCAACCTTCTTCATTAAATTTCCATTTTTTTCTTTAACAATTGTTTCTATATTGTGACTAGAATCTCTTATTACGACTGGAAGGTAATCACTTCCTCCATATATATTTGCTTCTACTTCTAAGTGGCTTAGTTCCGGGGTGCCCAGAACTAGGTCTATTGTAGATCCTTCACCTGTTTTTGGATCAATTCTATGATTTGTTTTTTTGGAGTTAGCAATAGCCCTTTACTTCCTAAAAGAACAAATGTATCCACTTTTAAGTAAAGTGTCCTTTTGGGTAAAATATCCTGATTTGGAAGGTGTTTGCTGAAGACGACTTTTGAGTCCGGTTATGTTGATGGTACTGGCAACTCGGCGTCAGCCCTGGTTCTTCCCGAAGCTCAGAAAACTCGGAAACATGACAGGGTGTGGACGCTAAATCGTGCACTGACTGCAACAAAATTTTAAGCCATCATGGATCCTGAACCAGGTAATTTACTGCAGAGGTCTTTTCTTTGTGTAATAGGCGAATTAAAACTATATGTTGAGTACCAGTATATTCATAATTGATAAAAAATAAAGGTTTTATGCTAACATGTATAAATGTGACAAAGCTGTCCTATGAGGCATATGCATGGCATACTTGACCATATGTGAACACAGACTACTGCTTATACTTTTGCAACAAACATCTTTCATCTGTGTTCCCTTACTGTACCATATGTTATCTTACTTTTTTATATGTTTATAAAAGAAAACTTTGTGTCAGGTTCTGTAATCTCCATAAAGACGTGGCAGATTATACTGAAACAAGGTTGCATACTGCACTATAATTATGTGCGTGCTGTAGTAAACGAATTAGTAATTATTTTCAGGTTGATCAGGAATGACAACAACCAGTTTTTATAAGGATGCAAAAGGATATAGGCAACTAGATATGCATCAATATTTGTGCGTACGTGATACAGAAGATATTGTTGAATATGCTGTGGATGAGGTGGATGATACTTGCTCACCATATGAGTCTAAGAAAGGTACATAAGTTATTTACGAAATAATGTTCAATAAAACTAGCCACAATATTCATCTAAAAAAATCAATAAGTGTAAAATAACAAAGCAACCGATATCTGTGTCCCTGATCAAGATAATAAAATATGAGTAGAATAAACATTCTGGTGAAAAGTTGACTGATATATTTTACATAGGATATAAAGAATGTTTCAAATATTTCAGAGCTGTCTGCTAATGGGGGTGAATTCTATAGGATATTCTTTTATCCATAACTGATTATACGTTTAATTTTTTTTTCCAGTAGGTTATTTGGGATGTTTTTATAAAATTCATAGAGGATATTGTCTGGGCCATAAGCTTTGTTTTTTGTCTTTTTATTACTGATATTAATTCTTTTAATGATATCTCCTTATTTAATCCGCTTGTGGTAGGCAATTCTTTTAAATTCTTTAATTCTGATGTTGTTATCAAGCATTTTGTTTTTGTGTTTATTATTCTTTGGAATTCTTCTGTTAGCAGTTCTAATTTCCTTTTAGTTTCTTGTACTGGCTGGTCATTATTTATTAGAGGGTAGTTGTTGATTCTATTATTACCTGAAAGTTTCTTAATAAAATTCCCAATTTTTTTGGTTGGGGTTTTAAAATCTTGCTATCATTTGATTTTTTTTTTTTGTATTCTATTGTTTTTTTCGTTAGCATTTTTTTCTCCATTTGTTGAATGCTTTGTTTCTTTTTAGTTTCTTGTACTGGCTGGTCATTATTTATTAGAGGGTAGTTGTTGATTCTATTATTACCTGAAAGTTTTAATAAAATTCCCGATTTTTTTGGTTGGGGTTTTAAAATCTAAAGAGAGGCAGAAATTTGACCAACTATTTCTTTTTTCCTTTTCTATTGTATCTCTTGCTATCATTTGATTTTTTTGTATTCTATTGTTTTTTTCGTTAGGAATTTTTTCTCCATTGTTGAATGCTTTGTTTCTTTGCTTTATTACTTCCTTCCACCAAGGTTTTGTTGGTTTATTTTTATTAAAGTCATTGTTTAATCTGAAATGTTCTGTCCCTATTTTTATTGTTTCTGTTATTTCTTTCAGTGATTTTATCTTACCTACATCCATTTTACGTATTTCTTCTTTAAATGGTATCCAACCTTCTTCATTAAATTTCCATTTATTTTCTTTAACTATTGTTTCTATATTGTGACTAGAATCTCTTATTACGACTGGAAGGTAATCACTTCCTCCATATATATTTGCTTCTACTTCTAGGTGGCTTAGTTCCGGGGTGCCCAGAACTAGGTCTATTGTAGATCCTTTACCTGTTTTTGGATCAATTCTATGATTTCTTTTTTCTTTTTGAGTTAGCAACAGCCCTTTACTTCCTAAAAGAACAAAATTGTCCACTCTTAAATAAATGGTCCTTTTGGGTAAAATATCCTGATTTGGAAGGTGTTTGCTGTAGACGACTTTTGAGTCCGGTTATGTTGATGGCACTGGCAGCTCTGCGTCAGCCCTGGTTCTTCCCGAAGCTCAGAACACTCGGAAACATGAGAGGGTGTGGACGCTAAATCGTGCACTGACTGCGACAAAATTTTAAGCCATCATGGATCCTGAACCAGGTAATTTACTGCAGAGGTCTTTTCTTTGTGTAATAGGCGAATTATAAACTATATGTTGAGTACCAGTATATTCATAATTGATAAAAAAAATAAAGGTTTTATGCTAACATGTATAAATGTGACAAAGCTGTCCTATGAGGCATATGCATACTTGGTATACTTGACCATATGTAAACACAGACTACTGCTTATACTTTTGCAACAAACATCTTTCATCTGTGTTCCCTTACTGTACCATATGATATCTTACTTTTTTATATGTTTATAAAAAGAAAACTTTGTGTCCAGGTTCTGTAATCTGCAATGTACCATAAAGACGTGGCAGATTATACTGAAACAAGGTTGCATACTGCACTATAATTATGTGCGTACTGTACTAAAATGAATTAGTAATTATTTTCAGGTTGATCAGGAATGACAACAACCAGTTTTTATATGAATGCAAAAGGATATAGGCAACTAGATATGCATCAATATTTGTATGTACGTGATGCAGAAGATATTGTTGAATATGCTGTGGATGAGGTGGATGACACTTGCTCACCATATGAGTCTAAGAAAGGTACATAAGTTATTTACGAAATAATGTTCAATGAAACTAGCCACAATATTCATCTAAAAAATCAATGTGTAAAATAATAAAGCAACCGATATCTGTGTCCCTGATCAAGATAATAAAATATGAGTAGAATAAACATTCTGGTGAAAAGTTGACTGATATATTTTACATAGGATATAAAGAATGTTTCAAATGTTTCAGAGCTGTCTGCTAATGGGGGTGAACCTCCTGATGATACACTTGTATTAGAACTTGACTTCAGTCTCCCCACCCCATTCTCAACCCAAACCCTAGAATGAATGTAGAAAATTCTCAAGGTTGTACTGGGAACATGTTCATAGCATATAATTCCCACATATGATGCCTGTGGCTATTCTTAAAGCACCATTTTGAACTGCTTATTTTTTTTTTGTGTCATTTCCTGTTCCATATATTGCTATACCATATTCTGTTTTTGGTTTTATGTAGATATCATGAAATTTTATCATTGTCTCTCTGTTCGCTCCCCATGTTGTTGATTTTTTTTCATTGTGTTTATTCTATTTGTACATTTAATTTTTAAGTTATTGATGTGTTTTTCCACTCTAGTTTTGGGGCGTCAAATTCAAGTCCTAGTATTGTATGTTTATTTGTGAAATTTAGCTCTTCATTATTTATTCTTATTATTGGTATTTGTCTTATTGTTTTCTTGTAAAGCACATAACTTTGCTTTTAGTTAGATTTAATTTAAGCTCCCAGCCCATTTTACTATTTGATTTAATCCTATTTCTAGGTTGATTTTTGCTTCTGCTAGGTTTTCATGTATTGTTATCATATTTATGTCATCTGCATATATTATTTTGTTTGTTTTTTTCTGTTAGGTTTAGATCTGTCATCATTATGGAGAATAATAATGGACTTAATGGTGAACCTTGTGGAAGTCCTTTTCTTATTCTTCATTCCTCGGATTTTTGATTTCCTATTATTATTTGGTAGGATCTTTTATTTAAAAAATATATCCATCTGAGAGCAGTACCCGTTATTCCAAGTTTATCTGCTTTTATTATTATTGCATCGTGGTTAATCATGTCAAATGCTTTTTCTAGATCTAGAGATGCTATTAGGGCATATTTTTTTTCTCTTTATAGGCTTTTTTAATATGAAAATCAATTATTTGTAGCGTATCTATAGTTGAGCTGTTAGATCTGAATCCTGTTATGTCTTGACTTATTTTGTTATTGTTTTCAAGCCACCATATAAGTCTTTCCAGTATTTTTCCTAAACGAGATTCTGCTTATGAATCTATATGATTTTTTTTATCTGCTGGATCTTTATCCGGTTTTAATATCGGATTCACTAATGATTTCCTGAATTCTATAGGATATTCTTTTGTCCATAACTGATTATACGTTTATTTATTTTTTTCATTAGGTTATTTGGGATGTTTTTATAAAATTCATAGGGGATATTGTCTGGGCCATAAGCATTGTTTTGTCTTTTTATTACTGATATTAATTCTTTTAATGTTATCTCCTTATTTAATCCGCTTGTGCTAGGCAATTCTTTTAAATTCTTTAATTCTGATTTTGTTATCAAGCATTTGTTTTTGTGTTTATTATTCTTTGGAATTCTTCTGTTAGCAGTTCTAATTTCCTTTTAGTTTCTTGTACTGGCTGGTCATTATTTATTAGAGGGTAGTTGTTGATTCTATTATTACCTGAAAGTTTCTTAATAAAATCCCTGAATTTTTGGTTGGGGTTTTAAAATCTAAAGAGAGGCAGAAATTTGACCATTTCTTTTTTCCTTTTCTATTGTATCTCTTGCTATTATTTGATTTTTTTGTATTCTATTTTTTTCGTTAGGATTTTTTTTCTCCATTTGTTGAATGCTTTGTTTCTTTGCTTTATTACTTCCTTACATTTTTGATTCCACCAAGGTTTTGTTGGTTTATTTTTATTAAAGTCATTGTTTAATCTGAAATGTTTTGGCCCTATGTCTCTTACTATTTATGTTATTTCTTTCAGTGATTTTTATCTTACCTACATTTGTTTTTCGTATTTCTTCTTTAAATGGTATCCAACCTTCTTCATTAAATTTCCATTTTTTTTCTTTAACAATTGTTTCTATATTGTGACTAGTATCTCTTATTACGACTGGAAGGTAATCACTTCCTCCATATATATTTGCTTCTACTTCTAGGTGGCTTAGTTCCGGGGTGCCCAGAACTAGGTCTATTGTAGATCCTTTACCTGTTTTTGGGTCAATTCTATGATTTGTTTTTTTTGAGTTAGCAATAGCCCTTTACTTCCTAAAATAACAAATGTATCCACTTTTAAGTAAAGTGTCCTTTTGGGTAAAATATCCTGATTTGGAAGGTGTTTGCTGAAGACGACTTTTGAGTCCGGTTATGTTGATGGTACTGGCAACTCTGCGTCAGCCCTGGTTCTTCCCGAAGCTCAGAAAACTCGGAAACATGACAGGGTGTGGACGCTAAATCGTGCACTGACTGCAACAAAATTTTAAGCCATCATGGATCCTGAACCAGGTAATTTACTGCAGAGATCTTTTCTCTGTGTAATAGGCGAATTATAAACTATATGTTGAGTACCAGTATATTCATAATTGATAAAAAATAAAGGTTTTATGCTAACATGTATAAATGTGACAAAGCTGTCCTATGAGGCATATGCATGGCATACTTGACCATATGTGAACACAGACTACTGCTTATACTTTTGCAACAAATATCTTTCATCTGTGTTCCCTTACTGTACCATATGATATCTTAGTTTTTTATGTTTATAAAAGAAAACTTTGTGTCCAGGTTCTGTAATCTACCATAAAGACGTGGCAGATTATACTGAAACAAGGTTGCATACTGCACTATAATTATGTGCGTACTGTACTAAAATGAATTAGTAATTATTTTCAGGTTGATCAGGAATGACAACAACCAGTTTTTATAAGGATGCAAAAGGATATAGGCAACTAGATATGCATCAATATTTGTGCGTACGTGATAGAGAAGATATTGTTGAATATGCTGTGGATGAGGTGGATGATACTTGCTCACCATATGAGTCTAAGAAAGGTACATAAGTTATTTACGAAATAATGTTCAATAAAACTAGCCACATTATTCATCAAAAAAAAAAAAAAAAAAAAAAATCAAAGTGTAAAATAATAAAGCAACCGATATCTGTGTCCTGATCGAGATGATAAAATATGAGTAGAATAAACATGATTTACATAGACAGGATATAAAGAATGTTTCAAATATTTCAGAGTTGTCTGCTAATGGGGTGAATTTCCTGATGATACACTTGTATTAGAACTTGACTTCAGTCTCCCCACCCCATTCTCAACCCAAACCCAAGAAGGAATGTAGAAAATTCTCAAGGTTGTACTGAGAACATGTTCATGGCATACAATTCCCACATATGATGCCAGTGGCAGCAGTGAAAATGAAGAGGGCATCTCTCATCCAGCAAATCTGTTCAAGAGATGGATGACCTCTGATGACCTCTTAGATATTGTTGCTCAGCAGTCCAACTTGTATGCAGTACAACAAAATATAAACAAACTATTAGCTTTAGAGAGGTCAGATCTTCAGAAATGCTTTGGATTGTGAATGACTATTTCTGTCTGTAGAATACCTAATACAAGATTGCACTGATCAAGCTTTTTCTGTGGAAAAAAAACAGTTCAACCATATGCAATGACAGGTGGGAGGAAGTAAAAGTGAATTAACACCTCACAGATAAATCTCAAACAGATTCTAAAGACAAATTAACTAAGATAAGGTTCTTACTCGGACACCTGAGATCAAAATTCAAAGAAATCCCCATAACAATATTTGTGTGTAGATGAGCAAATGGTACTTTTCAAGGAGAATTCATATATTCCTAAGAAACCACATAAACGTGCATATATGATTTTTATTTTGGCAGATGATATGGGAAAGGTGTATGATTTCATGCCATGTGTTGGTAAAATAGAGCCTTTAAATAATACAAATGTTATAGACCTGGAACCAAGTGATATTTCAATGCTCCATCTTATGCAGAACATGTTTTTGTATACCTAAGGCGACAATTTTGTCCTTTTTATGAGAATTGTTTCTTATGAATACAATTTTGAAAACAGTGTGGCTTAAGAACAACTCTACCACACCATTTTCTTACTCTTGTACAAAAAAATTCAGGCAAAGGAGAAAGGTCAGGAAGTAAAGGAATAGTAGGTTATTCTGATTTATTAGATTAAATAAGTTTATTCCAGTGATGTTCGTTATTTGTTGGTTTGTTGTTGAATTCCATAAGGGATGTTGGTTATTCTGATTTATTAGATTAAATAAGTATTCCGGTGATGTTCGTTATTTTTTGGTTTGTTGTTGAATTCCATAAGGGATGTTGGTTATTCTGATTTATTAGATTAAATAAGTTTATTCCGGTGATGTTCGTTATTTTTTGGTTTGTTGTTGAATTCCATAAGGGATGATGGGCATTAAAATCTCCTATTATGAGTTTTGGTCTTTCTATTTGGTCTATATAATGTTCCATTTCTTTTTGGTTTACTTTGTTGCATGGGTTATAAATTAGAAGTAAGTTTAACCATCCTCTTTTATAGCTAATGTTTCAATTTTATTATTTTGTATTTCATTAAGATTTATCTTCCTGTATTGTATATTGTTTTTTATACATATTGTTAGGCCGCCCCCCCCTTTGTTCTATTCTGTCTTTTCTTATGATTTCATAATCCATTATATTAAATTTATCATTTGTTGTGAGCCATGTTTCGCAAATTGCGAATACCTCTGGATTTTCTGTATGAATTAGATAGTCTATATCTAGTTTTTTGTTTATTACTGATCTGGCATTCCAAAGGATTGTTTTAGTCATTAAACCATTCAAATATTTGTTTTAATATAGGAGCAGCTTCAGTTATTATTTCGATTATTGTTTCATCTGATTTTAATTTTTCGGTTACTTTGGTTATTAATGCGAAAATTCCTTTGTTATTTCAACCCATGAAGGTGTTTTTCTTTGTTTTTCTGTTCTTCTTCTTTCTTCTTTTCTTTTATTGTTGGGGTTTTGTATGGTGTTGGGAGTGACCATGTTATGGGGGATTCTGTGTTTCTTGTCTTTTGTGTTTTGTTCCTGTGTGTGTGTGTGTTTGTTCTTTTGTTTTTCCTTGATTGTTTTTTTGTTTTGATTTCATTGATTGAATTGGTGTTTTCTGATCTGTTTGTGTTATTTTTTTGTTTTGTGGGTGTTTTTTGTGCTGGTGTTATGTTATTTGTTTGTGTTAGTATTTGAGCAAATGTTTGTGTGTTGTGTTTGTATTGTTGTATTGTGTTTGTGTTATCATCTATTTGCTGTTCGTGTTCTGTTTCTGTGTTGTGTATTTCTGCTGTGGTAATTATTATATATATTTTTTGTATTGGGTTGTGGTGTTGGGTTTCAGTGATTTTTTTTTCACTTCTATAGCTGTTTGGTGTCGTATTTTTTTGTTTATGTCTTGGGCTCTCTGATGTATCGGGCACGTTTTGTCATATGCTGGGTGGTTTCCTTCACAGAAATAACATTGAGGTGGATTTGTGCATTCTTTGTATTTGTGACCTTGTTGGCTGCATTTGCTACATCTTATTTTGTTTTTACGAGATATCCCATGACCATACAAGACAAAACATTTGGATATAGGAAATGTATACTGGTATATCTTACAGCTTATATGTCCTATGGTTGTTTATTTGGTAATGGACCTCTGAATGTTAATTTTAGGGATTTTGTTGGTATCCATTTGTTTTCACCTGATATTTTGCTTTGTTTATGCATTCTTGTTATCTCTTTTATGTGTGTGTCTGGTCTCCATAGTATTTTGATTTTTTATTTAATTTCTTCTATTTCTGTATCTAATTCAATTGGGGATATTGTGCCATATGAGCAACCTTGATCTTTGTTTGATGCTGGTTGTTTGCAGTTTACTTCCCAGTTTCCTAGATGTTTTATTTCATTGAGAGGTCTAATTATAGACAGATCAACTACCTCGAATTTGATGGCTCTTCCGTCTCCTATTATTTCTTCTATTTCTGTGTCTAATTCAATTGGGGATATTGTGCCATATGAGCAACCTTGATCTTTGTTTGATGCTGGTTGTTTGCAGTTTACTTCCCAGTTTCCTAGATGTTTTATTTCATTGAGAGGTCCAATATAGACAGATCAGCTACCTCGAATCTGATGGCTTTTCCGTCTCCTATTATTCTTAGGGAATTTTCGATGATGTATTTTGAAAACTGATTTGTTAATGGCCTCAGTTATTCTTATAGGGTGGTTCAAGTTTGAGGTAGTTGATTTGTTTGTCATCTGAATTAGTATTACATTTCCTTGTGGGGTACCTTGAGGGGACCGTCTGTCACACCCTTTTATTTGGGCCCCTTCCCATTGCCTGTGGTCGATTTTTTTTCGAAATCGCCCGAACAGTTTTTGAATTATTGTCAAAAAACGAAAAATGCGAAATTCGCCATTTTGAAAATGCAGCACCTGGGTCAAAGGATTCGACTTCAGAAACGGCAAGACATTCAATTTTATTTGATTTTTGCACAGAACTACCTTATATCTACAACTTGATCGAGAGCGTTTTTTCGATTTCGACTTCAATTTTTTTTGTGAATTTTTGAAGTGGGACTTCAAGAAAAAAAAAGGTAAAAATTTTCTTACATTGACCACTTTTACAAGAAGTACAGGCAAAAACTGCGAAAACGCTCTCGATCAAGTTGCAGATATTTTATTTTTCTACAAAATGAGCCATAATATGTTAATTTTGGACATATGGTGTGCCCGGAATCCTTTGACCCACCCCTAAGGTGGAGTTCCGAGATATCGGCATTTTACGTTTCTTCATCTTTCCAAGGCTATCTTGATATCAACAAAACAAGGCATAAGATTAGTCTTCCTACACCATAATCCTCTATCATCTACCTGCATTCCGAAGTCTTGCGGACATTGCCAGCACGTAACGGTTTCTCAAAATCTTACGTATAGTGCGGAGTGGTGGCAGTGATCTGGGGGTCTATAGGCCTACATTGACCATTTTTAAAAATTTCTCAAAAAAAAAAAATCATACAGCCATTCTGATTTCATGTTTGAATAGAACTATCTTTCTACTATTATATGCAGAAGCCATTTTTGAGAAGTTGACCTTACTTTTTTCTTGGTGAATATTTTCCGAAGGTGACTATTTTAACACCCTAATAGGAGATTTTGAAACATATGTCACTTTTACAAGAACCACGTGAAAATATTGCAAATCCTCATGGCAGTATGTAATAGAACTATTATTCAGCTACAAAATGAGCCATAATACTTTAAAATCGGACCGAATACGTGTGCTATGCGTAAAAATATGACGGACCTAAAATGCGATCTTATTCCTTTTTATTATGTTTACATTTTACATGACAAATCATGTACAGAATACTTGTATTTGATATAATTATCTATCATACCTATTATTGATGCTCTAATGGGTTTTACAACGTATAATATTTGTCGAAAGAATAACTTTTCTCCAGTCGGACGGGTACCAAACACATACTTTTCCCCGCGCGGCCGGGCCGTCCTGGACCATGAAAATCTTTTTAAATCTGCGGAATAACTCTACGGGGTCACGTAGCCAAATTTCACTCTCAGACCCCGTGGAAAGACGAAAAACAATTACATGGCGATGTGAAACTATGTATATAAGGTATATGAGCACATATAGATAATTTTCGTGTACCCCATGACCTTTTGTTTATTTATATTGTTACTTCCGTTTGTTTCTTTGTTTGTTGATTTGTTTATTTGTTTTTTTGTTTGTTAGTTGTGTTTTCTAATATTTCTAAAAGTTATGAACACATTTTAACGAGATTTTAACCAAAGGTGAGTTTTAACCTAACTTAGACGCTTATTGCAGTTTGGTGGTGATGCGGACCATGGTTTGGATCCAGGATTTTTTTTTCTAACTCGAAAAGTTATGAACAGATTTGAATAAAATTTTAACCTGAGGTTTGTCTTAGCCGGTGGTGATCCTGAATATTTGGCAAAACTACCCCCCATGGGTGGGGGGGGAGGTTTGCATTTTCGAAATTTTTTGCTCATAGATCAAAGTAACTATGTATGATGAAAACATAAAGAAAGAAAATACACCATATGAAAACATATCATGTTTAGTTATTTGTATGGAAAATTTCTTCATTCGTTTTTTGGACGCTTGCCGGATTTTTGAAATTATTCCAAAAAAAGAAGGTTGGTCTCATCTTATGTGAAATTTGATAAGCTTTCAGAAAATAACCTCATATTTTTATTATCTCTAATCATTGCGTCACAATTGCCGATTTTCTAAGGTAACATAAAAAAATAATATTTCGGTCGACATCGAAAATCGCTGCTACCACCTAAAAAATAACGGTCGGGCCTTGAAATTTTCAGGGGAGAACCGGGGGCCTAGAAACTCCTTGAAAATGCATTAAAGTCAATTTCGGCAAGAGGGGCGAAAATCGCCGAAAAATCACCAGAAGGTCCCCTTGAGTTACTGTTCCGTAGGTATGGCTCTCCGTGGTCTGTTTGCCGTTTTCTTCGTTTCGTGCTTGTTTGGAGTATGGGTAATCTTCGCTATCGCTGTCTCGTCTTCTGCCGTTTTTCTGGTGTTCGTTTCCAGGTTCAATACCTGGATTTAGATCAAAGCTTTCGTTCATAAGCTTTCACTTCACTTTCAGTACTTTGTAAAGATTGATCACTCTTTCACGTTGATGTGTTCACTTTTCAAAGTCTCGATCGGTTCCCGGGTATATATTTGATGAAATTGAGATCTAACTCCAACAATGTGAAAAATTAAACTGCATTACTCGTTTATAATAACAAGAAAAAAATTAATATACCAAGTAAAAAGAAAGAAAGAAAGAAAGAAAGAAAACAACGTCCAAAACTCGAGAAAAGCTATAACAAAGTTTACAGAAAAGATAAACATATATCATATGGGACAGTGCGAACATGGGACCAGAAATACGCCTTATGAAAAAAATATAATAGACATAATCAGAATTACGCCGGGTCTAAATATAAATAAGAGATTTATATGTGTAGGGTACAAAAATATCCCTTATAAAACGCACTTATTGGTATACCGATGTCACTGTCAATTATCTCAAACAAGACGAGACAAACCCTTCATTTCAGTCATTGATTGTCGAAGTTATTGGTGTCCTGGCAGTGGAGCCATCAGGGTCGTGAAATATCGCCCGATAATTTGCGTAGGTTTAGAAATCACACATGCCTTTCATTTATCACTATACTGGTGTTGTTACTAAATTGCTGATATTCTCCTTATTGTTAGAAGTCGTATTGTTATAATCATAGCCATTGTTACTATTTCATTATAATGCCATTATTATTATTATTATTATTATTATTATTATTATTATTATTATATTATTATATTATTATTGTTGTTGTTGTTTGTTGTATTCTTATCATCATCATCATCATCCTCATCATTGTTATTACTCTTATCACTGTTATTACAATTATCATTGTTATTGCTATTATCATTATTATAATCATCATGATCATTATTATTTTTTTATGATTATTGTTATTGTTATTATCATTTTATCATTATTATCGTTATTCGTTATTATCATTACTGTTATTATCATTATTATTATCAGTGTTATTATTGTTATCATCATCATCATCATTCGTCTAATTCTTATTGTTATTATTATCATTACTGAAATTATTATTAATATCATCATCCTTGTCATTATTATTACAACAATAATGATTACTATTATTATTACCATCATTCTTCTTATTCTTATTATCATTATCAATATTGATGTTATCAATATCATTATTATTATCATCATCATTAACATTTTTGTCACTATTGTTGTTATTATTATCATTATTATTACCATCGTTATGATGATGATTATTATTACTACTATCATTTATTGTTGTTTTTATCATCAATGTTATTATTACTATTATTATTATCATTTAGATTTCTATTATCCTCCATAGCAAAAGGAAGGTAAGTTAAGTGGGGGGCAAAGAAGGTTCCCCCGAAATAGCCGGGGTCCTGGGGGCTGCAGGCCTCCTAGGGGACCAGGTGCAGTGCCTCGGTGGGGGAACAGGGCAAGGACCCTGGAAGCTCCTGGATTTTAACAGTTTTTAAGAGAACTCATTAATTTCTGCACTAAAGATGTCAGACATTAAAAATATATATATAACATAATGATTATGTAATTTTAAACCCAGACTCAGCAGTATCATCATCATCATCATTATCTGTGTGTGCACATATACATGAAATAATATATTTTAGATTTATGCAGTTGATTTGCAAAAAATGATAATGCTGATAATAAAACCTCATCAAAGCAAACCTGAGTTCCAGAGATAACACATCATTAATTTTCTTTCATCTAATCAACATCATTATATTACTTTTCATTGTCACTATTACATTGGGTTTCTCATAAAGTTATCGTCAACTGCCCCTGTTCTCTTGGTATGATACATATCTCTTTTATTATTCCAAATATTGGATCAGCTTCAATGAGCTTTCTGAGCAGGTTCCATATTTTGGTTTTAAGATGAAAGGGGTCCTTATGTTTCAAAATTTATATTCCAGGCTCCTATTAAGTGTTCATGGATATTACATAATTCATGGAAGAATATTATTATGACTGCATTAAATTCTTAAAATAAGGTCAGGGATATGGTTTAAAGAAAAAAAAGTTAAATATGAGATTTTATTTGTACTTGCATACAATACCTTTAACATTTCGAATGAAGGTAATTTTTTTTTCAACCGGTTTCAGAGTGCAAGCATCGCTAGCAACTCTAAACAAGTTTCCATTTTTTATTTATGTATCTGTTTTGTAATATTTGATCCATTGAATTCTGAAAATATCAGCACAGAGAAGAGCCTAGCCACTTAGTCAAATTCAAGAACATTAACTGTTAAAGAAAAATTAAGGTATCACACTAACAATGTGCTAAATACACTGATCATATCATTACCATCATTATAACCAGTTCCATTAATATCCTGTAGGAAAAGATACTGATTGATTTCATGTGTAAAGTAAGTACTGATATCCAAAATTTACTTCTTTGCCGTTTATGACATCCACTTTTTAGTCTTGCTACGGTGAAAATTGATCCACTTCATAGAGGCTTATTAGGGTGAAAATTGATCCACTTCATAGAGCCTTAGGGTGAAAATTGATCCACTTCATAGAGTCTTGTTAGAGTGAAAAATGATGGACTCCTTAGAGCCTTAGGGTGAAAATTGATCCACTTCATAGAGCCTTGTTAGGGTGAGGAGTGATGGACTCCTAGAGCCTTAGGGTGAAAATTGATCCACTTCATAGAGCCTTGTTTAGGTGAAGAATGATGGACTCTTTAGAGCCTTAGGGTGAAAATTGATCCACTTCATAGAGCCTTAGGGTGAAAATTGATCCACTTCATAGAGCCTTGTTAGGGTGAGGAGTGATGGACTCCTTAGAGCCTTAGGGTGAAACTTGATCCGCTTCATAGAGCCTTGTTAGGGTGAAATTGATCCACTCATAGAGCCTTGATAGAGTGAAGAATGATGGACTCTTAGAGCCTTACGGTGAAAATTGATCACTTCATAGAGCCTTGTTAGGGTGAAGAATGATGGACTCCTTAGAGCCTTAGGGTGAAAATTGATCCACTTCATAGAGCCTTGTTAGGGTGAAGAATGATGGACTCCTTAGAGCCTTAGGGTGAAAATTGATCCACTTCATAGAGCCTTGATAGGGTGAAGAATGATGGACTCCTTAGAGCCTTAGGGTGAAAATTGATCCACTTCATAGAGCCTTGTTAGGGTGAAAATTGATCCACTTCATAGAGCCTTGATAGAGTGAAGAATGATGGACTCCTAGCCTTAGGGTGAAAATTGATCCACTTCATAGAGCCTTGTTAGGGTGAAGAATGATGGACTCCTTAGAGCCTTTAGTGAAATTGATCCACTTCATAGAGCCTTGTTAGGGTGAAGAAATGATGACTCCTTAGAGCCTTAGGGTGAAAATTGATCCGCTTCATAGAGCCTTAGGGTGAAATTGATCCACTTCATAGAGCCTTGTTAGGGTGAAGAATGATGGACTCCTTAGAGCCTTAGGGTGAAAATTGATCCACTTCATAGAGCCTTGTTAGGGTGAAGAATGATGGACTCCTTAGAGCCTTAGGTGAAATTGATCCACTTCATAGAGCCTTGTTAGGGTGAAGAATGATGGACTCCTTAGAGCCTTAGGGTTGAAAATTGATCCACTTCATAGAGCCTTGTTAGGGTGAAGAATGATGGACTTCTTAGAGCCTTAGGGTGAAATAGATCCACTTCATAGAGCCTTGTTAGAGTGAAGAATGATGGACTCCTTAGAGCCTTAGGGTGAAAATAGATCCACTTCATAGAGGCTTATTAGGGTGAAAATGTTATGGTCCCATAGCCTTGTTAGGGTGAAGAATGATGGACTCCTTAGAGCCTTAGGGTGAAAATTGATCCACTTCATAGAGCCTTAGGGTGAAAATTGATCCACTTCATAGAGCCTTGTTAGGGTGAAGAATGATGGACTCCTTGGAGCCTTAGGGTGAAAATTGATCCACTTCATAGAGTCTTGTTAGGGTGAAGAATGATGGACTTCTTAGAGCCTTAGGGTGAAAATTGATCCACTTCATAGAGCCTTAGGTGAAATTGATCACTTCATAGAGTCTTGTTAGGGTGATGAATGAAGGACTCCTTAGAGCCTTAGGGTGAAAATTGATCCACTTCATAGACCTTTTAGAGTGAAGAATGATGGACTCTTGGAGCCTTAGGGTGAAAATTGATTCCACTTCATAGAGCCTTGTTAGGGTGAAGAATGATGGACTCCTTAGAGCCTTAGGGTGAAAATTGATCCACCTCATAGAGTCTGATCCACTTCATAGAGCCTTGTTAGAGTGAAGAATGATGGACTCCTTAGAGCCTTAGGGTGAAAATTGATCCACTTCATAGAGTCTTGTTAGGGTGAAAATTGATCCACTTCATAGAGCCTTGATAGGGTGAAGAATGATGGACTCCTTAGAGCCTTAGGGTGAAAATTGATCCACTTCATTGGCCTTAGGGTGAAAATTGATCCACTTCATAGAGTCTTGTTAGGGTGAAAATTGATCCACTTCATAGAGCCTTGTTAGGGTGAAGAATGAAGGACTCCTTAGAGCCTTAGGGTGAAAATTGATCCACTTCATAGAGCCTTGTTAGGGTGAGGGTGATGGACTCCTTAGAGCCTTAGGGTGAAATTATCCACTTCATAGAGCTTGTTAGGGTGAAGGAATGAAGGACTCCTTAGAGCCTTAGGTGAAAATTGATCCACTTCATAGAGCCTTGTTAGGGTGATGAAGTGATGGACTCCTTAGAGCCTTAGGGTGGAAAATTGATCCACTTCTAGAGCCTTGTTAGGGTGAAGAATGAAGGACTCCTTAGAGCCTTAGGGTGAAAATTGATCCACTTCATAGAGCCTTGTTAGGTGAAGAATGATGGACTCTTTAGAGCCTTAAGGGTGAAAATTGATCCACTTCATAGAGCCTTGTTAGGGTGAAGAATGATGGACTCCTTAGAGCCTTAGGGTGAAAATTGATCCGCTTCATAGAGCCTTGTTAGGGTGAAAATTGATCCACTTCATAGAGCCTTGATAGGGTGAAGAATGATGGACTCCTTAGAGCCTTAGGGTGAAAATTGATCCACTTCATAGAGCCTTGTTAGGGTGAAGAATGATGGACTCCTTAGAGCCTTAGGGTGAAAATTGATCCACTTCATAGAGCCTTGTTAGGGTGAAGAATGATGGACTCCTTAGAGCCTTAGGGTGAAAATTGATCCACTTCATAGAGCCTTAGGGTGAAAATTGATCCACTTCATAGAGCCTTGTTAGGGTGAAGAATGATGGACTCCTTAGAGCCTTAGGGTGAAAATAGATCCACTTCATAGAGGCTTATTAGGGTGAAAATTGATCCACTTCATAGAGCCTTGTTAGGGTGAAAATTAATCCACTTCATAGAGCCTTGATAGGGTGAAGAATGATGGACTCCTTAGAGCCTTAGGGTGAAAATTGATCCACTTCATAGAGCCTTGTTAGGGTGAAAATTGATCCACTTCATAGAGCCTTGATAGAGTGAAGAATGATGGACTCCTTAGAGCCTTACGGTGAAAATTGATCCACTTCATAGAGCCTTGTTAGGGTGAAGAATGATGGACTCCTTAGAGCCTTAGGGTGAAAATTGATCCACTTCATAGAGCCTTGTTAGGGTGAAGAATGATGGACTCCTTAGAGCCTTAGGGTGAAAATTGATCCACTTCATAGAGCCTTAGGGTGAAAATTGATCCACTTCATAGAGCCTTGTTAGGGTGAAAATTGATCCACTTCATAGAGCCTTGTTAGGGTGAGGAGTGATGGACTCCTTAGAGCCTTAGGGTGAAAATTGATCCACTTCAGAGAGCCTTGTTAGCGTGAAGAATGATGGACTCAGAGCCTTAGGGTGAAAATTGATCCACTTCATAGAGTCTTGTTAGGGTGAAAATTGATCCACTTCAGAGAGTCTTGTTAGGGTGAAAATTGATCCACTTCATAGAGCCTTGTTAGGGTGAAGAATGATGGACTCCTTAGAGCCTTAGGGTGAAAATTGATCCACTTCATAGAGCCTTGTTAGGGTGAAGAGTGATGGACTCCTTAGAGCCTTAGGGTGAAAATTGATCCACTTCATAGAGCCTTGTTAGGGTGAAGAATGATGGACTCCTTAGAGCCTTAGGGTGAAAATTGATCCGCTTCATAGAGCCTTGTAAGGGTGAAGAATGAAGACTTCTTAGAGCCTTAGGGTGAAAATTGATCCACTTCATAGAGTCTTTTTAGGGTGAAAATTGATCCACTTCATAGAGTCTTGTTAGGGTGAAAATTGATCCACTTCAGAGAGTCTTGTTAGGGTGAAAATTGATCCACTTCATAGAGCCTTGTTAGGGTGAAGAATGATGGACTCCTTAGAGCCTTAGGGTGAAGATTGATCCACTTCATAGAGGCTTATTAGGGGTGAAGAATGATGGACTCCTTAGAGCCTTAGGGTGAAAATTGATCCACTTCATAGAGCCTTGTTAGGGTGAAAATTGATCCACTTCATAGAGCCTTGTTAGAGTGAAGAATGATGGACTCCTTAGAGCCTTAGGGTGAAAATTGATCCACTTCATAGAGCCTTGTTAGGGTGAAGAATGATGGACTCCTTAGAGCCTTAGGGTGAAAATTGATCCACTTCATAGAGCCTTGTTAGAGTGAAGAATGAAGGACTTCTTAGAGCCTTAGGGTGAAAATTGATCCACTTCATAGAGCCTTGTTAGGGTGAAGAATGATGGACTCCTTAGAGCCTTAGGGTGAAAATTGATCCGCTTCATAGAGCCTTGTTAGGGTGAAGAATGATGGACTCCTTGGAGCCTTAGGGTGAAAATTGATCCACTTCATAGAGCCTTGATAGAGTGAAGAATGAACAACTCCTTAGAGCCTTAGGGTGAAAATTGATCCACTTCATAGAGCCTTGTTAGGGTGAAGAATGATGGACTCCTTAGAGCCTTAGGGTGAAAATAGATCCACTTCATAGAGCCTTGTTAGGGTGAAGAATGATGGACTCTTTAGAGCTTAGGGTGAAAATTGATCCACTTCATAGAGCCTTGATAGAGTGAAGAATGAACAACTCCTTAGAGCCTTAGGGTGAAAATTGATCCACTTCATAGAGCCTTGTTAGGGTGAAGAATGATGGACTCCTTAGAGCCTTAGGGTGAAAATTGATCCACTTCATAGAGCTTGTTAGGGTGAGAAGTGATGGACTCCTTAGAGCCTTAGGGTGAAAATTGATCCACTTCATAGAGCCTTGTTAGGGTGAAGAATGATGGACTCCTTAGAGCCTTAGGGTGAAAATTGATCCACTTCATAGAGCCTTGTTAGGGTGAAGAATGATGGACTCCTTAGAGCCTTAGGGTGAAAATAGATCCACTTCATAGAGCCTTGTTAGGGTGAAGAATGATGGACTCTTTAAGCCTTGGGTGAAAATTGATCCACTTCATAGAGCCTTGTTAGGGTGAAGAATGATGGACTCTTTAGAGCCTTAGGGTGAAATTGATCCACTTCATAGAGCCTTGTTAGGGTGAAGAATGATGGACTCCTTAGAGCCTTAGGGTGAAAATTGATCCACTTCATAGAGCCTTAGGGTGAAAATTGATCCACTTCATAGAGCCTTGTTAGGGTGAAGAATGATGGACTCCTTAGAGCCTTAGGGTGAAATTGATCCACTTCATAGAGTCTTGTCAGGGTTATAATTGATCCACTTCATAGTTTTGTTAGAGTGAAAGTTGATTCACTTCATTGTCTTCTTAGGGTGACAATTGATCCACTTCATAGGGCCTTCTTAGGGTGAAGAATGGTAGACACCCCTAGAGCCTTGTTAGGATGGAAAATTGATCCGTTTAGGGGCTTGTTAGGGTGAAATTTGATCCCTTCAACGAGCCTTGTTATGGAGAAAATTGATCCACTTCGTAGAGTTCTGTTTGGGTTAGTATTGATCCACGTAACAGAGCTTGGTTAGAATGAAAATTAATCCACTTCACAGACTTCGTAGAGACTAATTAGGTAGGAAGGTTATGAACTTCATAGAACCTCATCATCATGGTAGAAAATGATCCACTTCACGGAGCCTGGATATGAGATATCGATACACTAAATAGAGCCATTTTAGGGTGAAACTGACAGATTTGAATTCTATTTGTTCACACACAATTTCGTGATCATTTCGTGATCGTTGATTCACTTCTTCGTCTTGTCACGTTATATATATTTTTAAAAATGCTGTCCATTTCATAGGACAATGTGATGCTGAAAGTTGGCTTTCTTTAGCATTGGATATTAATATGTAAAATTATGATCTTTTAATTTGGTGTCAGTATTACCAATTTTCTTAAGTCGACAGAGAGGTTACTCACATTTATCACATGAATATACATCCTCAAGCAGGACTTGGATTTTATCTGCCCGGGTGAATATTTTTTCTTCTTGCTTACATGTTCTGACAGGGAAGGAAACTACATAGCTGCCCTTTCACCGCATTCTTATCATTTCTTAATAGACGAAGGAATGTAAGCGATGGTGATACTGTGTCCATGACGAAGCATTGACACTGATGGGAGTGTAGCAACCCTGTGCTCATGTATCTCTTCGACATAACCATGCAGTTTAACGATGCAAAATATTATTTTGATTATTATTGGTAATACATGTTCCGTCTTGATTACCTCTGCTCCGACATGGAATTACTTTTTTTCTTTTCTTCTTTGGCCGCATTTTCATAATCAATCCATCACATTTTCAAAGAAGCATCAACATTTGCTGCGCGGAGGTCACGAGTGCGCGTTCATTGCAGGTGAAT
>NW_020869983.1:613710-621210 GCF_003789085.1 Penaeus vannamei
ATGTGGTATGTAATACACTGCCTATTTGTTTGATATATGGACCATTCAATGTCTGCATTAATGTCCCTGTTACATCTGTCAGCTGAGAATTACATATGTGAATTCAAACAGCTGCTTTCATAAGTAGCAGTCAATCATTAAATACAATTCTGACCAGGACACCCAAATCCTTTTGTATCAACAATTGGCAAATAAGTTCATTCTTAAAAAATAAATGTAATTAAGACCTTCATGTGAAAAATGATTTAATTGCTAATTATGTAAAAAACCCTTTAATATGTGAATGTTAACAGTAGAGTGTCTAAAGTCAGTAGTTTTGATTATTGTCTCTGTATATGTATTAAAAAAAAAGTTTGTGCATAGTACCATAAAATTGTCCATATTGATGTTGCATTTCTGTTTGACAGTATTGTTGTAGGTTACAATTATATTTCCTTGCATTTTCTGGTATTGATTTGTTGTTAGACAAATACGTATTTGATTACTGGTATAAATCATATTTCTTGGATTTGAGAAATATGACAAAAAAACGGAAGCAGAACCAATTACAATAGACATTAACTTGATCTTTTTCTTCTTTTACAGATAATTGAGACATGGCTCATAATTATAATGATAGAAGTGGTGGGAAGCATATGACATTCGATGATGACCATGACAACTCAGAATACAATGCTAGAGACTCATTCAAGAGGAAAAATTATGAAGAAGACAGATTTGCCTTTGGCAAGAGGCAGAGGTTTGGTGGACAGAATGATAACAAGCCTAGATTTGAAAATTGGAATTCTGAAGCAGGAAGAATGAATAACTGGAATAGTAATAAAAACAAGAAGTGGCAAGATGCAGAACAGTTTGAAGAATACTTTGAAGATGTACCAAGACCAGAGAAGCCTCGGAAATATACCATTAGCATAGCAGTTCCTGCTTCCATCTTGGAGGAAACCTGCAAAAAAGATGAATTGCGAACATATGTTGTGGGTCAATTGGCAAGAGCAGCTAATATATATTCTGTTGATGAGATCATTGTGTATGATGACAAATGTTGGCGGAAGAAAAATGTGGCTGGCACTGGCAGTGACAGGCAGAATTTAATTGGTATGTATAATATGTTGCTTGTTACATCTGCATTCATAAGTACACATACATGTACATAAAAGCTGTGGATAAATATCCAACAACACTCCTCAACACATCCAAAACTGTGCACATGTGCATGAGCGCCAAATATCTTCACGTACACAGACATACTACTATAGATTCTGATGTACACTCCCACATGCATGCATAGGCTATGCATGCACACATACATATACATATTTGTGAACATGCTCATACATAAGCCTAGACAAATATACATGACAATATTCATTCACACAACCATATACATACATGCAAGTCTATCTTCTTAACTGTTTATTTGCTTCTGAGTGTGCAAACTAAATCATTAAAACATGCAGAATACCAACAGGAACTAAGGCATCACATAGTAAAGAATTTTGTGCTATATAATCTTAATTAATTATTTCAGTATATTACAGTTCCATTGTATTTTTTATGTTTATTATTATTCACTGAGTTGTGTCCTTTGAACATGCAGTGTGTAGTGTGAATTATATTGTTATTGGTAAACAGTAAAAAATTATGATCCTCATACTATAGTGGAACTGAGTTAAAATTTAATATTGTTGTATTTCAATTAGCAGTGCAGTAATTCCTAACTTCTTTTCAATGTCTTTAATATTTTTATAGATTAAGAAAAGAACTATCACTCCATTGTATTTTCTTTCAGAGATGATGAGAATGTTACTTGAATACCAGGAATGTCCCCAGTACCTTAGAAAATACCTCTTCTCATTCCATCGCTTTCTTGGTAAAGTTGGGTCCTGAATGCTCTTAATGCTCCACATCACCTACTCTCCAAACAGTGGTGTGAATACAGGTAAGAGATGCGTCTTATTAAATAACAATGGATTGTTTGAAGACCTGTTTTACTTTTAATGTTTGGTGTACTCCTTTGAGGCATTATCTATGAACATATGCTTAACAGTTTGTCTAAAGATGTGACTAGAGGGAGTCTTGTTGTGAGAGTCTGAGGGAATCAGTTGAAGATATGCCAGGATATTCATAACACTAAGAAGTAGCCCATATGTTTTAACCCCAAGCTGTCGGGCATGGCATGTACGTACATGTCATTGCCCATTGTGGATGTTGAATCAGGTAATTGTTGTACATATAGATGGCTTCAAAAATACCAATGAGCCAATTACACAAACCACCTGTCTCACCTGTTAACCCTTTTCCTTGATCTTTGATAATATTTTCTTGTATTTAATACTGCTGTTAGTAATGTCAGTAACAATATTGTAAATATAATGCTTATAACAAAAATAACAGTGTCATATTGATTTTAGTAAAAAAGAAAAAAGAAGCATTTTCCCACTTTTTCAAGGAAAAGTGAGGTTGCAAGATCTTCTAATTGACTCCTTTGTGGCTAAGCATTGGCAGAGCCATCCATGTGGAGAAACATTTAACCAAGCATTGCCAGAGGGAATGCACCATTTTCCTGTCGGCATTAGGTTAAGACTCAGGAATCTCTTTGCACAGACACATTCATACCCATGAACATGTACCCACCCAACCACCCACTCATGGGGATATATTTATGGATATTAACATAAATATATATACAAATAATCTGGCATAAACTGCAAATATATATAATATATATATATATAATATATATATATATATATATCCAATCAAACTGTTTGGTATATACACAGAATTGCAAGTTCTAATTAGATATACATACATTTTCTTAAATGGTAATATATTAGGAGTGCATGCTTTCACACACTAAATGTCATTATTTTCAGAGAAGGTGTTGTGCTAGATAGACGAAACAAGAGCTTATCCTATGTTGATGTTGGTTTATCATCAAAATCACCATTGATAAAAAGCTTGATGCAGGAGTAAGAGTAACTGTCAGACTGCCTCAGAAACAAAAGATCTGACTAAACGTTTTGGGGTTGTTGTTTCACACCGACGAACCTAGAGAAAAGTGTGGCTATTATTGGGGCTACACTGTTAGAGTTGCACATTCTCTTACAGAGGTAATAAACTTTTTTTTCTTTTTCTTTTTCTCTTTGAAATGGAATGAGTCAATTGATAAATGCTTATAATATTGAGTCGATGATTATATTTTCTATATTGGAACCTCTGTTACACAGGTCATGACTGGGGGCAGATTCCAAAATGGTTATGATCTACTAATTGGCACGTCTGATAAAGGAGAAGACATCAAGAAACTGAATACCCGAAATTCTATCATGCGCTTATTGTCTTTGGAGGTATGAGTGCTTTTGTTTATAGTCATTGCTACATTATGTATTTTTGGCATGTGAGTGGTGTCTGTCTTTCTGTCAGTTCTGTTGTATATATCATAATAAGAAAGCTAGACAATCATTTATTGCTATATATTTGCAAATAACAGGAGAGAGAGAGAGGGAGGGAGGGAGAGAAAAAAGCTTCTGATATTAAGTTTTGCTTTTTCCATGATTTAGGTGTTGAGGGTCTTGAGTCTGCAATAGAAGCAGATGATCAGCTGGAAGCCACTGAACCACACCACCTGTTTGACTTCTACACCAACACATGCCCCATGCAGCAGGCACGCACAATACGCACAGAAGAGCAGTATTGATTAGTCTGTGTGCTCTGCAAGATAAATTACTACCAAAAGGAAAAACTAAATACTACTTGGAAGGTTGCTAAGTACTTGTTATAATTTTTTTTTTAATTGAATTTAACATGAGATTCTTTGTTATATTGCTTTCATTATCAGTAATAGTACCTGCAAATAATAAAAAATATATTTTTATTGACTATTGAAAGTTGTCTTCAATCTCATACTACATAGAATACTTTGCAAATGGTATGGATTATATTACATTAGGATTTATTTTTAGTTGTAGAGGACATTTGTGAAAATGATACTTGTTGAACTAAAAAAAAAAAAATCCAGTTTAATTTTTGACCTGTATATACCATTGCACAGGACTCATAGAACATAATAGGTATTCTGAATACTTGCATAATAAAATTATGTATGATATTATATATGCAATTTACTGCACTTGGATATTACTCCTAAGATTGGGATTTCATAAAATTTGATGAGACTTGAATATTACTTGGAGATAAAAATTGTTTATATCCTTTCTCAATAAAATATGATGTTGGCAATTATGATGAAACATTCTTCCAAGCTTTGTTTTTATAATGAAAACGTTAACATTGACTAACATGGAGGCATGGAAGAACTCAAAAGAAATATGCATATCAATAATTGTGTTTAAGTTGCATTTTTTTCAATCTGATGTGACATTTTGTTTGCCATGTTACTTGTGACTGATTAATACTGAATTAAAGTCTTAAAAAAAAGAAAGAAAGAAAAAAAGGAAAAATATATGTAATAATAATTATATAATATAATATATATATATATATAGTATATATTATATAATATAATAATATATATAATATATATATATATAATATAATAATATATATATATAATATAATATAATATATATATAATAATTATAATATATATATATATATATATATATAATATATATTAATATATATAATAATATATATAAATAATATAATATATAAATATATATAATAATATATTATATATATATATATAATAATATATATATATATATAATATTATATATATAATATATATATATATATATATATATATAATATAATATATAATATATATATATATATATATAATATATAATATTAATATATATATAATATATAATATATATATATATTAATATATATAATAATATATATATTAAATATATAATATAATATATATATATATATATATATATATATATATATATAATTATATAATATATATATAATATTATATATAAATATATATGCACACATATATTCCATATTTTAAGTAGGATTACCATTGAGGCCCCAAAAAGTAAATGAAAATAGTGAAGAAACCATAGAAAGAAGCAATAGAATCAGGGACTGGTTAGAAATGGAGAAAATAATTATGTTTGAAAGTATTGAAAACAAAACACCCTTTAGAAGGAGGTATCAGTAAAATATATTCCAACTATTATTTAAAATTGAAAAATAAGTGAGTGAAAGGAGAACAAATGTTGCAAGAAAGGAGAGAAGGAAAGGTAAAGGAAAAGAGAGACAAACACAAGATAAATGTGTAAGAAAAAAGGGCTTGTATGTAGGAAAAATTAGTTTCATTTTGTAGATATAGTTAGAAGTCCAAGGAATTTAAGCAAGCAAAATCAGCAGGATGGAGTACATGTAAATATATTTATTTTAAATTTTTATTTTTCTATTTTATTTATTTACATATTTTTAAAGAATGGATTTAAAAATAATTTCCCATTTTAAAGGTATTTGCTGAACTGCGCAAGATGAAGGTTGTGTATGGCTTTTCATTGTCAATCGATAAATTTTGGTCCAACTACCACGAAACAAATGACTATGTTGTGAAGATCATGTTGTATTGTAATGAAAAACTGCATAAAAAAAAAGAAAGAAAAAAATGAAAATAAACAAAATTGTATAAAAGAACATTGGGTACCTTTAAAGCAAGTACCTTTCCCTGACACTATTTATATCAATGTTGTTATAATTATTGACATTATGATTATTTTAATGCCATTAACAAAACTAATGGATTAGAAGATTAGATAGAACTTTTTGAAAATCAAGTAGAGTCTGCACAGTCACCTTTGGAGACAGATGATCGTAACAAGTTAAACTTCCTTGAAATAACGAGAAAAATGAAACTTGATGCGATTCGATTAAATAGCAAAGGATGGTTGATTGATTAACAATAGACAATTATGTTCTGAACCATGAAGTTTTAAATCAGAATTATCAGAAAGGTGTTGCATCAAACATCTGGTCAGCAGAATGCAGGAGCACCATGACCCTCAAAGACTAAATTTAGAAGACCTTTTGGTAAGTTTTAATGAATACTTAAAACTAAAAGGAAAGTAACTGTACTGTATAGAACTGGTGTAGGAAAAGAACTGTGGGCTAGATTTCCTTTATACTTATCGATCCGTAAACGGGCTAATACCCAGGGATAACACAACTTTACAGTATCAAGTGTGACTTAACATGGGCATTCCCAGTAAACAAGCAATGCAGTTCATTACCCAGTTGCTGAGTACATCCCCCCCCTAAATAAGAATGTCTGATATTTAGTGCAGAAATTAATGAATTCATCTCTTAAACTTTGCCCCCTGGACGCCGAAAAGGACCTGCAGCTCCAGAGCCCCCAGCGTTTTTGGGTAGAACCTACTTTGCTCCCCCTTGCCACTTCAAAATACCTTCCTATGCCTATACTTACCCTTCCCTTCATATACATAGCTCTGGAATGAATGGTTCCAATAGGCATTCCAAATCAATGAACCAGAATATACAGAAACTTTTAAAATAAGTGACTGATTGATCAAAATATCATCATGCTATCTGTACTGAGTCTTTTAAGTTATTATATTTCGGTCACTTGCCATATTATTGTTATATTAATAGTATAATATAAGTAAACAAAAATACACTGGTCGTGAAGGCTAGGCTGTAGAGTGAGGAAGCTAAATGATAGCGGGCACTAACTTGCAATGTTTTGCAAAGAAGCTTAGGTCTGATAAGCGACTCTATAGGCTAATACCTATTTTTAAGGGGAAAATCCTATATCACTTACAGAGCAAACCATAATTATTTTTTTGACCAGACACTACAAATGACCTTGGTCTGGAGAACTGTAGGTCACATTGAAGTAAAAGTTTATTAATATCCTCAAATAAACACCAGCGTAACGGTGCTGCGCTTACGTTCACTAATATTATTTCAGATTGTTACAAACGTGATTAATTACGTAATGAGAAATAACTTTAAGTTGGATAAGAATACTGATGTCCGATATCCGAAGCTGATTCTCGTCAGGGCCATGAGGGTAGCCCGGCCTGCGCCAACTAAATGTCGACTCGTTTAGTGTGTCAGCTAGGCGCCACACGTTAGTCCTTACCCACTGTGGGGCCCAACCACACCGGTAACTTTCAGACGACAATTGCACTTCTCACGCCTTGGCGGGGCGCAAACCGCCGACCCCTCGGAAGAGAGGCCGATGCGTTACCACTGCATTATTCCAGAGGCTTCTTTGAGCTGATATTCTTCTATTCAGGTCATGTGACTGGTTGCGGACAATAAGGTATAGAAGTTGATGCTACTTAAGCTACGATCCCGTGCAGACAATATAGTTAAGTGCAGTGAGGCAGACTGTATTTTAAGATTTTAAATACATATTAACTGATATATGCATGCACCAGTAATGATTCCTGTCAAATTTATTGATAATGAAATATATATAATCATTTCTTATTTACATATAACTCGTCGACCAACCCAATTTTGTACTTTCATATT
>NW_020869983.1:631210-634184 GCF_003789085.1 Penaeus vannamei
AGTGTCATCTCTTTCTGAGTAGGATGTGGTGTCATCTGTTATTAAGTCATGTGTCGTGCCATTTGCGACTGGGTATGGTGTAGTGTCACCTGATGCAAAATGAAGAGGGGTGTCATTTGTTATTAAGTAGGTTGTAGGATACGGTGTGGTCACATCTGTTTCTGAGGACATGGTGTCATTTATTCCTAAAAAGTCTGCAGTGCCATCTATTGCAGTGTGTGGCGTGGTGTCATCTGTCTCTGGATAACGGGTGGTGTCATCTATTCCAGGGGATGTGGTGAAATCTGTTAATTTGGAGGTCTTATCTGCTGATGCAGATATGGTGTCAGTTTCTATTTCAGAAGTGGTGGTGTCATCTATTATAGTGGAGGTGGCGGTAGCATCTGGTATTGTGGATGTGATGGTGTCATCTGGTATTGTGGATGTGGTGGTATCATCTGGTATTGTGGATGTGGTGGTGTCATCTGGTATTGTGGATGTGGTAGTGTCATCTGGTATTGTGGATGTGGTGGTGTCATCTGGTATTGTGGACGTGGTAGAGTCATCTGGTATTGTGGATGTGGTGGTGTCATCTGGTATTGTGGACGTGGTGGTGTCATCTGGTATTGTGGATGTGGTGGTGTCATCTGGTATTGTGGATGTGGTGGTGTCATCTGGTATTATGGATGTGGTAGTGTCATCTGGTATTGTGGACGTGGTGGTGTCATCTGGTATTGTGGATGTGGTTGTGTCATGTGGTATTGTGGATGTGGTGGTGTCATTTGGTATTGTGGATGTGGTGGTGTCATCTGGTATTGTGGATGTGGTGGTGGCATCTGGTATTGTGGATGTGGTGATGTCATCTGGTATTGTGGATGTGGTGGTGCCATCTGGTATTGTGGACGTGGTGGTGTCATCTGCTATTAAGAAAATGGTGGTGTCAGCTGGTATTGTGGATATGGTGGCGTCATCTGGTATTGTGGATGTAGTGGTGTTATCTGTTATTGTGGATGTGGTGGTGTCATCTGGTTTTGTGAAAGTGGTGGTGTCATCTGGTATTGTGGATGTAGTAGCGTCATACGGTATTGTGGAGGTAGTGGTGTCATCTGGTATTGTGGATGTGGTGGTGTCATCTGGTATTGTGGGTGTGGTGGTGTCATCTGGTATTGTGGATGTGGTGGTGTCATCTAGTAATGTGGTTGTGTTGGTGTTATCTGGTATTGTGGATGTGGTGATGTCATCTGGTATTGTGGGTGTGGTGGTGTCATCTGGTATTTTGGATGTGGTGGTGTCATCTGGTATTGTGGATGTGATGTCATCTGGTATCGTGGATGTGGTGGTGTCATCTGGTATTGTGGATGTGGTGGTTTCATCTGGTATTGTGGATGTGGTGGTGTCATCTGGTATTGTTGATGTGGTGGTGTCATCTGGTAATGTGGATGTGGTGGTGTCAACTGCTATTGTGGATGTGGTTGTGTCATCTGCTATTGTGGATATGGTGATGTCAACTGCTATTATGGATGTGGTGGTGCCATCTGCTATTGTGGGGGTGGTGGTAACATCTGCTATTGTGGATGTGGTAGTGTCATC
Source organism: Penaeus vannamei (assembly GCF_003789085.1). Lineage (NCBI taxonomy): Eukaryota > Metazoa > Arthropoda > Malacostraca > Decapoda > Penaeidae > Penaeus > Penaeus vannamei. Next base: position 632,780 of record NW_020869983.1, read on the forward strand.
TGCTATTGTGAATGTGGTGGTGTCATCTACTATTGTGGGGGTAGTGGTGTCATCTGCTATTGTGGAGGTGGTGGTTTCATCTGCTATTGTGGAGGTGGTGGTGTCATCTAGTATTGTGGATGTGGTGGTGTCATCTGCTATTATGGATGTGGTGGTGTCATCTGCTATTGTGGATGTGGTGTCATCTGCTATTGTGGATGTAATGGTGTCATCTGGTATTGTGGTGGTGTCATTTGCTATTGTTGATGTGGTGGTGTCATTTGCTATTGTTGATGTGGTGGTGTCATCTGGTATTGTGGATGTGGTGGTGTCATCTGGTATTGTGGATGTGGTGGTGTCATCTGGTATTGTGGATGTGGTGGTGTCATCTGCTATTGTGGATGTGGTTGTGTCATGTGGTATTGTGGATGTGGTGGTGTCATGTGGTAATGTGGATGTGGTGGTGTCATCTGCTATTATGGATGTGGTGGTGTCATCTGCTATTGTGGATGTGGTGGTGTCATCTGCTATTGTTGAGGTGGTGGTGTCATCTGCTATTGTGGATGTGGTGTCATCTGCTATTGTGGATGTAATGGTGTCATCTAGTATTGTGGTGGTGTCATTTGCTATTGTTGATGTGGTGGTGTCATCTGGTATTGTGGATGTGGTGGTGTCATCTGGTATTGTGTATGTGGTGGTGTCATCTGGTATTGTGTATGTGGTGGTGTCATCTGGTATTGTGTATGTGGGTGGTGTCATCTGGTATTGTGTATGTGGTTGTGTCATGTGGTATTGTGGATGTGGTGGTGTCATCTGCTATTGTTGAGGTGGTATCATCTGGTATTTGTGGATGTGGTGGTGTCATCTGTTATGTGTTGAGGTGGTGGTGTCATCTGGTATTGTTGATGTGGTGGTGTCATCTGCTATTGTGGATGTGGTTGTGTCATCTGCTATTGTGGATGTGGTGGTCATCTGCTATTGTGGATGTGGTGTGTCATGTGGTATTGTGGATGTGGTTGTGTCATGTGGTATTGTAGATGTGGTGGTGTCATCTGCTATTGTGGATGTGGTGTCATCTGCTATTGTGGATGTAATGGTGTCATCTGGTATTGTGGTGGTGTCATTTGCTATTGTTGATGTGGTGGTGTCATCTGTATTGTGGATGTGGGGTGTCATCTGCTATTGTGGTATGTGGTTGTGTCATGTGGTATTGTGGATGTGGTGGTGTCATCTGGTATTGTGGATGTGGTAGTGTCGTCTGGTATTGTGTATGTGGTGGTGTCATCTGGTATTGTGTATGTGGTGGTGTCATCTGGAATTGTGTATGTGGTGGTGTCATCTGGTATTGTGTATGTGGTGGTGTCATCTGATATTGTGGATGTGGTTGTGTCATGTGGTATTGTGATGTGGTGGTGTCATGTGTATT
>NW_020869983.1:634284-636784 GCF_003789085.1 Penaeus vannamei
ATACATATATATATATCATATATATATATATATACATACATATATATATACATATATATATATATATATATATAATATATATATATATATATATATACATATATACTTATATATACATATATACATATATATACATATATATACATATATATATAATATATATATATATATATATATATAGTGTATATATCAGAAAACAAAGAAAATGCAAGTTAGCATTTTCTTATGTCGGAAACCAAGAACCTTCCCCGACGACTGACAGGTCTGAAGAGCGACTGTGAATGAGACGTTGCAAGCGGCAGTTCTCTTTCCGATGGTCGAGTTTGAACTAACCTTTCCGAAACGCACATACTATGAAAAAGACTGTTACCCGCTATACGTATGCTTCTCATCAAATCCAAGTCCCATTTATATCAAAGAAAAATAGATGCAGGACGATATAAAGAAAAAATGCAGAACGCTTACCCGCAATGACCCGAAGCAAACATAATACCAAACGAGGTCATCCAGAAGGCACACAAGAAAACGCCCGTCACCGCCAAGCAGATCCCAATGACACTCAGGCGTCGGTGACTGTAGTAGCGGGTGAGGCTTGTTGCTACGGGACCTGTGTGCGCCAGTTGTGTTGTTACAGAGGTGAAAGTTGCTGCCTTGGAGGGCAGATGTGGCGCAATGGATTTTAAAAACTCTTTAATCTAAATAATACAATGATTCTTATCTTTTCTGGGTTTCATAGACGCCGACTACAATAATGCTGAAGGTGTTTTCGTTTATTCACTGCCTACAACTAATTCACTAATTTTGCCAACGCAGAAAAAAAAAAAAAATTAGAAAAAGGATCTCTTATGTAAAACAACACATACCTATTAGCAACGTTCCTTGAAAACTGAAACTAGACTGAGAACTTACCTGTTAGGCAGCCATCCCAACATCAGGCCGGGAATGGGCGACACCTGGCTGTTAGTGTAGCCGGACGCCACCAGGTGCACGTAGATCAGACCGAAGCAGGTAGACAGACTCGGTAACACGAACTGCGAAACATAAAGGTTTTTGTTTACATGTTTATAAGGTTGTAAATATGAATCACGATTGTATCCCGTAACCTACCTAAGCACATACTGCCACTGCCTTTTTTTTTTAGTTTATCACACTAAACTTTATCACCTTTCCTACCATCGTGATACCACTACAAGCACGATGAACCAGCCCAACCGCCATCTGGGGGCACCAGCTTTTTCGACAGGTGGTCCTCTCGCCTTCGCCTGAGACTCACCTTCCTCGGTGCCGTTGGATTTACCTGAAGGAAATTCTGGTTTTATTTGGGATTTCACTGAAAGTTTGAAAGACACATAATATTTCATCTAAAAGCTGACATTAAGTGTGGTATTTGATGTCTAGGTTTAAACTGGATGTGGGGCAAATACTTAATTTTCATTCCTTCAAATTTGAAAAACAATCATTTGAAGGTTTACAATAAAATAGATGTAATACCATTTAGAATTAACAGGTATTAGAAACGTTTGTTAAAGAATTTACATCTGGATGTGAGTCATGAACAATAAACAATAACATGAAGGGGGCTTGAAACAGCGGAAATGTGGTTTTGGGAGAAAAAAGGATGAGGATACCATGGGTAGAAATGATGACAAATGGAGAAGTTTTTGGGCAGGTTGGGGATGAAAAGATTTGTTGAACACCTATCAGGGTAAGGGTTGGGCATGAGCTAAGAAGAGAAGGAGGAACAGAGAGGAGGACCATGGAAACGAAACGGAGAGGGAAAGGACAAGAGGAAAACAAAGATCGAAGACTGGATGAAGAAGAAATTGGATGTCGGAGATGGAAAACAGCGAGGCGAGGTCGGAGAGACAGATGAAGAGAGCAGCATAATTTCAAAGTTTATTGAACATGTGACATTGGCAGATGATATTCAATAAATCGATTATAACTCATAATCTGTATCCGACACAATACAGTAAGTCCGTCGGTGTATTTCTTCAAGTATGCAAATATCCACTACACAATAGCATGTCGCAGTGGTTCCAACCCATGGTCGCGACCCAAATGAGTCACCAGGGCTTTTCTGAGGGTCTCTAGGTCTTAAAAGAAGAATGAAAGAATCCACACCTGGATATGTAGCAAAAGTTAATGTTTTTTTATTAGCACTTGTTTTATTGAAATTCAATGTGTTGGTCATATAAATCAATAAAAGTATAGAATAACGTAATCTAATATACATCTGCAGTATGATATGACACCATGAAAATAGTTGGATATATTACTAGATGTTCACACATTTAGGGTCGCTATCCCCCGCTAAGACTCTTTAGGGTTGCACTCGAAAAAGTTTGGGTAACACTTGTATATATCGTCTCTCATGTCGTGTCATTTAAATGTTTACATTTAAGCTTATATCAGTATCACTCAAATATTCAGAAAGATCAAGCTTAGAACGAAACAGTGAAGCACTGAAGATATATATATAATTCAAATCTAAATGCAT